>CM056378.1:69468575-69620193 GCA_029718625.1 Synaphobranchus kaupii
CTATTACACTGGTACTACAGACCAGAGCAGGGCTATTACACTGTAACTACAAACCAGAGCAGGGCTATGACACTTACTACAGACGAGAGCAGAGCTATTACACTGTTACTACAGACCAGAGCAGGGCTATTACACTGTTACTACAGACGAGAGCAGGGCTATTACACTGTTACTACAGACCAGAGCAGGGCTATTGCACTGTTACTACAGACGAGAGCAGAGCTATTACACTGTTACTACAGACGAGAGCAGGGCTATTACACTGATACTACAGACCAGAGCAGGGCTATTACACTGTTACTACAGACCAGAGCAGGGCTATTACACTGTTACTACAGACCAGAGCAGGGCTATTACACTGTTACTACATACCAGAGCAGGGCTACTACACTGTTACTACAGACCAGAGCAGGACTATGACACTTACTACAGACCAGAGCAGGACTATTACACTATTACTACAGACCAGAGCAGGGCTATGACACTTACTACAGACCAGAGCATGGCTATTACACTGTTAGTACAGACCAGAGTAGGGCTATTACACTGTTACAACAGACCAGAGCAGGGCTATTACACTGTTACTACAGACCAGAGCAGGGCTATTACACTGTTACTACAGACGAGAGCAGAGCTATTACACTGTTACTACAGACCAGAGCAGGGCTATTACACTGTTACTACAGACCAGAGCAGGGCTATTGCACTGTTACTACAGACGAGAGCAGGGCTATTACACTGTTACTACAGACCAGAGCAGGGCTATTACACTGTTACTACAGACCAGAGCAGGGCTATTACACTGTTACTACAGACCAGAGCAGGGCTATTACACTGTTACTACAGACGAGAGCAGGGCTATTACACTGTTACTACATACCAGAGCAGGGCTACTACACTGTTACTACAGACCAGAGCAGGACTATGACACTTACTACAGACCAGAGCAGGACTATTACACTATTACTACAGACCAGAGCAGGGCTATGACACTTACTACAGACCAGAGCAGGGCTATTACACTGTTAGTACAGACCAGAGCAGGGCTATTACACTGTTACAACAGACCAGAGCAGGGCTATTACACTGCTACTACAGACCAGAGCAGGGCTATTACACTGTTACTACAGACCAGAGCAGGGCTATTACACTGTAACTACAAACCAGAGCAGGACTACTACACTGGTACTACAGACCAGAGCAGGGCTATTACACTGCTACTACAGACCAGAGCAGGGCTATTACACTGTTACTACAGACCAGAGCAGGGCTATTACACTGTAACTACAAACCAGAGCAGGACTACTACACTGGTACTACAGACCAGAGCAGGGCTATTACACTGTTACTACAGACCAGAGCAGGACTACTACACTGGTACTACAGACCAGAGCAGGGCTATTACACTGTAACTACAAACCAGAGCAGGGCTATGACACTTACTACAGACGAGAGCAGGGCTATTACACTGTTACTACAGACCAGAGCAGGGCTATTGCACTGTTACTACAGACGAGAGCAGGGCTATTACACTGTTACTACAGACCAGAGCAGGGCTATTACACTGTTACTACAGACGAGAGCAGGGCTATTACACTGTTACTACAGACCAGAGCAGGGCTATTACACTGTTACTACATACCAGAGCAGGGCTACTACACTGTTACTACAGACGAGAGCAGGGCTATTACACTTACTACAGACCAGAGCAGGACTATTACTACAGACCAGAGCAGGGCTATGACACTTACTACAGACCAGAGCAGGGCTATTACACTGTTACTACAGACCAGAGCAGGGCTATTACACTGTTACAACAGACCAGAGCAGGGCTATTACACTGTTACTACAGACCAGAGCAGGGCTATTACACTGTTACTACAGACCAGAGCAGGACTATGACACTTACTACAGACCAGAGCAGGGCTATTACACTGTTACTACAGGCCAGAGCAGGACTACTACACTGTTACTACAGACCAGAGCAGGGCTATTACACTGTAACTACAAACCAGAGCAGGACTACTACACTGGTACTATAGACCAGAGCAGGGCTATTACACTGTAACTACAAACCAGAGCAGGGCTATGACACTTACTACAGACCAGAGCAGGGCTATTACACTGTTACTACAGACCAGAACAGGGCTATTACACTGTTACAACAGACCAGGGCAGGGCTATGACACAATACAGACCAGAGCACGGCTATTACACTGTTACTACAGACCAGAGCAGGGCTATTACACTGTTACTACAGACCAGAGCAGGGCTATTACACTGTTACTACAGACGAGAGCAGGGCTATTACACTGTTACTACATACCAGAGCAGGGCTACTACACTGTTACTACAGACCAGAGCAGGACTATGACACTTACTACAGACCAGAGCAGGACTATTACACTATTACTACAGACCAGAGCAGGGCTATGACACTTACTACAGACCAGAGCAGGGCTATTACACTGTTAGTACAGACCAGAGCAGGGCTATTACACTGTTACAACAGACCAGAGCAGGGCTATTACACTGCTACTACAGACCAGAGCAGGGCTATTACACTGTTACTACAGACCAGAGCAGGGCTATTACACTGTAACTACAAACCAGAGCAGGACTACTACACTGGTACTACAGACCAGAGCAGGGCTATTACACTGCTACTACAGACCAGAGCAGGGCTATTACACTGTTACTACAGACCAGAGCAGGGCTATTACACTGTAACTACAAACCAGAGCAGGACTACTACACTGGTACTACAGACCAGAGCAGGGCTATTACACTGTTACTACAGACCAGAGCAGGACTACTACACTGGTACTACAGACCAGAGCAGGGCTATTACACTGTAACTACAAACCAGAGCAGGGCTATGACACTTACTACAGACGAGAGCAGGGCTATTACACTGTTACTACAGACCAGAGCAGGGCTATTGCACTGTTACTACAGACGAGAGCAGGGCTATTACACTGTTACTACAGACCAGAGCAGGGCTATTACACTGTTACTACAGACGAGAGCAGGGCTATTACACTGTTACTACAGACCAGAGCAGGGCTATTACACTGTTACTACATACCAGAGCAGGGCTACTACACTGTTACTACAGACGAGAGCAGGGCTATTACACTTACTACAGACCAGAGCAGGACTATTACTACAGACCAGAGCAGGGCTATGACACTTACTACAGACCAGAGCAGGGCTATTACACTGTTACTACAGACCAGAGCAGGGCTATTACACTGTTACAACAGACCAGAGCAGGGCTATTACACTGTTACTACAGACCAGAGCAGGGCTATTACACTGTTACTACAGACCAGAGCAGGACTATGACACTTACTACAGACCAGAGCAGGGCTATTACACTGTTACTACAGGCCAGAGCAGGACTACTACACTGTTACTACAGACCAGAGCAGGGCTATTACACTGTAACTACAAACCAGAGCAGGACTACTACACTGGTACTATAGACCAGAGCAGGGCTATTACACTGTAACTACAAACCAGAGCAGGGCTATGACACTTACTACAGACCAGAGCAGGGCTATTACACTGTTACTACAGACCAGAACAGGGCTATTACACTGTTACAACAGACCAGGGCAGGGCTATGACACAATACAGACCAGAGCACGGCTATTACACTGTTACTACAGACCAGAGCAGGGCTATTACACTGTTACTACAGACCAGAGCTGGGCTATTACACTGTTACTACAGACCAGAGCTGGGCTATTACACTGTTACTACAGACCAGAGCAGGGCTATTACACTGTTACTACAGACCAGAGCTGGGCTATTACACTGTTACTACAGACCAGAGCTGGGCTATTACACTGTTACTACAGACCAGAGCACGGCTATTACACTGTTACTACAGACCAGAGCAGGGCTATTACACTGTTACTACAGACCAGAGCTGGGCTATTACACTGTTACTACAGACCAGAGCAGGGCCATTATACTTACTACGGACCAGAATAGGGCCATTACACGTACTACAGACGAGAGCAGGGCTATTACACTGTTACTACAGACCAGAGCTGGGCTATTACACTGTTACTACAGACCAGAACAGGACTATTACACTGTTACTACAGACCAGAGCACGGCTATTGCACTGTTAGTACAGACCATAGCTGAGCTATTACACTGTTACTACAGACGAGAGCAGGGCTATTACACTGTTACTACATACCAGAGCAGAGCTACTACACTGTTACTACAGACCAGAGCAGGACTATGACACTTACTACAGACCAGAGCAGGACTATTACACTGTTACTACAGACCAGAGCAGGGCTATGACACTTACTACAGACCAGAGCAGGACTACTACACTGGTACTACAGACCAGAGCAGGGCTATTACACTGTAACTAGAAACCAGAGCAGGGCTATGACACTTACTACAGACCAGAGCAGGGCTAGTACACTGTTACAACAGACCAGAGCAGGGCTATGACACTTACTACAGACCAGAGCAGGGCTATTACACTGTTACTACAGACCAGAGCAGGGCTATTACACTGTTACTACAGACCAGAGCAGGGCTATTACACTGTTACTACAGACCAGAGCAGGGCTATTACACTGTTACTACAGACCAGAGCTTGGCTATTACACTGTTACTACAGACCAGGACTGTTACTACAGACCAGAGCAGGACTACTGCACTGGTACTACAGACCAGAGCAGGGCTATTACACTCTAACTAGAAACCAGAGCAGGGCTATGACACTTACTACAGACCAGAGCAGGGCTATTACACTATTACAACAGACCAGAGCAGGGCTATGACACTTACTACAGACCAGAGCAGGGCTATTACACTGTTACTACAGACCAGAGTAGGGCCATTACACTTACTACAGACCAGAGCAGGGTTATTACACTGTTACTACAGACGAGAGCAGGGCTATTACACTGTTACTACAGACCAGAGCTGGGCTATTACACTGTTACTACAGACCAGAAATGGACTATTACACTGTTACTACAGACCAGAGCTGGGCCATTACACTGTTACTACAGACCAGAACTGGACTATTACACTGTTACTACAGACCAGAGCAGGGCCATTATACTTACTACGGACCAGATTAGGGCCATTACACGTACTACAGACGAGAGCAGGGCTATTACACTGTTACTACAGACCAGAGCTGGGCTATTACACTGTTACTACAGACCAGAACAGGACTATTACACTGTGACTACAGACCAGAGCAGGGCCATTATACTTACTACGGACCAGATTAGGGCCATTACACTTACTACAAACCAGGGCTGAGCTATTACACTGTCACTACAGACCAGATCAGGGCTATTGCACTGTTACTACAGACCAGAGCAGGGCTATTACACTGTCACTACAGACCAGATCAGGGCTATTGCACTGTTACTACAGACCAGAGCAGGGCTATTACACTGTTACTACAGACCAGAGCAGGGCTATTACACTGTTACTACAGACAAGAGCAGGGCTATTACAATGTTACTACAGACCAGAGCAGGGCTATTACACTGTTACTACAGACCAGAGCAGGGCTATTACACTGTCACTACAGACCAGATCAGGGCTATTGCACTGTTACTACAGACCAGAGCAGGGCTATTACATGGTCACTACAGACGAGAGCAGGGCTATTACACTGTTACTACAGACAAGAGCAGGGCTATTACAATGTTACTACAGACCAGAGCAGGGCTATTACACTGTTACTACAGACCAGAGCAGGGCTATTACACTGTTACTACAGACCAGAGCAGGGCTATTACACTGTTACTACAGACGAGAGCTGAGCTATAACAGTGTTACTACAGACCAGAGCAGGGCTATTACACTGTTACTACAGAGCAGGGTTATTGCACTATCACTACAGACGAGAGCAGGGCTATTATACTTACTACGGACCAGATTAGGGCCATTACACGTACTACAGACGAGAGCAGGGCTACTACACTGTTACTACAGACCAGAGCAGGGCTATTGCACTGTTACTACAGACCAGAACAGGGCTATTACACTGTTACTACTGACCAGAGCAAGGCTATTACACTGACTACAGACCAGAGCAGGGCTATTACACTGTTACTACAGACCAGAGCAGGGCTATTACACTGTTACTACAGACCAGAGCAGGGCTACTACACTGTTACAACAGACCAGAGCAGGGCTATTGCACAGTTACTACAGACCAGTGCAGGGCTATTACACTGTTACTACAGACGAGAGCTGAGCTATAACACTGTTACTACAGACCAGAGCAGGGCTATTACACTGTTACTACAGACGAGAGCTGAGCTATAACACTGTTACTACAGACCAGAGCAGGGCTATTACACTGTTACTACAGAGCAGGGTTATTACACTGTCACTACAGACGAGAGCAGGGCTATTAAACTGTTACTACAGAGCAGGGCTATTACACTGTTACTACAGAGCAGGGCTATTACACTGTTACTACAGAGCAGGGCTATTAGACTTACTACAGACCAGAGCAGGGCTATTACACTGTTACTACAGAGCAGGGCTATTACACTGTTACTACAGAGCAGGGTTATTACACTGTCACTACAGACAAGAGCAGGGCTATTAAACTGTTACTACAGACCAGAGCAGGGCTATTACACTGTTACTACAGAGCAGGGCTATTACACTGTTACTACAGACCAGAGCAGGGCTATTAGACTTACTACAGACCAGAGCAGGGCTATTACACTCTTACTACATATATACCTATATTCTGCTCTTGTAATAGCAGGGCTTGATGGAGGAGTGAGTTTGGATTACTTTGAGCCCAGAATTTTAATGGCCATTTTTGTACATTGGTAATTACTTGATAATAGCCTAAATCTGCCCTGCATGCATTTTTCAACATAATTTTAAAATGGTTTTGCAAAATTCTACATGCAGGGATTCTGTAGGGTGTTCTTCCCATTTGGTGTAATTTTTTTTTCGCTCTCTCCCCTTCATGTCATTACATTCGTCATTCTGCTTCCTTTTCTTTTAGGCTGCATTAGGCTTGGTGAATTGAGTATACATTATTTAGATCATCTCCCCAGGGTGATTTTGGGGTGCATTAAGGTTCTGTTCTCATCTTGGTGATTTTGGGGTGCATTAAGGGTCTGTTGTCACCTTGGTGATTTTTGGGTGCATTAAGGATCTGTTCTCACCTTGGTGATTTTGGGGTCCATTAAGGTTCTGTTCTCACCTTGGTGATTTTGGGGTGCATTAAGGATCTGTTCTCACCTTGGTGATTTTGGGGTGCATTAAGGTTCTGTTTTCACCTTGGTGATTTTGGGGTGCGTTAAGGGTCTGTTCGCACCTTGGTGATTTTGGGGCGCGTTAAGGGTCTGTTCGCACCTTGGTGATTTTGGGGGTGCATTAAGAGTCTGTTCTCCCCTGGGTGACTTTGGGGTGCATTAAGGGTCTGTTCTCACCTCGATAATTTTGGGGTGCTTTAAGGGTATGTTCTCACCTTGATGATTTTGGGGTACATTAAGGGTCTGTTCTCACCTTGATGATTTTGGGGTGCTTTAAGGGTCTGTTATCACCTTGATGATTTTGAGGTACATTAAGGGTCTGTTCTCACCTTGATGATTTTGGGGTGCGTGCAGCGGCTGTTTCCCGTTGCGGCATGCATCCAGCTGCTCTCTGGGGGGGCACACTCCTGCCGGAGTGAGCACTTTTTCTCCTGGACGCACCAGCCACATTCGAACCGTGGGTCAGCCTTCAGACACATGCCACAGCTCTCCCGCAGCGCGTAGCACTTATACAGGTGGGCTAGGAGAGAGGGAAGAGAAAGGAGACAACATCAGAGAGAGAGAGAGAGACAGAGGGATGAAGAGAGGTGGGAAAGGAGAGGGAGGCAAAGAGTGAGAGAGGGAGTAACTTGTATTGGATTGGATTTTTGCGTCTGTGTTCAATTTTCCTAGGCAACACAAATGTACGTCTCTAAATGTATGTTTGCAGTAAAGAGGAAAAAAGTTTTTTAAATTTTTTATACATTACTTAATGTTTGCATGTCAAATACATGGCTTACATATGTTTGTATTTCCTATTTTACTGAACATGAATTTGGAAGTTGCATTATTGCTGGACATGTATGCTTACAGATTTCCTGCTAGGAAATGATACCACACCAAGAGAGCCAGAGACCACATGGTCAGGTAACGGTGAGCAGCTTGCCCTGGCGCAAACAGCGGTCATCTTGGGAGGCTAACGGTGGGTTGTTACCGTACAGGTAAGGTGCGAGAGAAGGAAGGGACAGGGTCCTTTTGTTACAAGGCGTGATCCTCTGTCTCTAGAGCATCGCGCCCCAGTGATAACCGGCTGCTGTCAATGCTGAGCATGAGCCGATGACCGCCAGAGTAACACCACAGGGCCGGTATCAGGCGCAAAATAATCTTTTTTTTGGAGCGGAGGCCCCCCTGTGGCGGTATGCATGTAGACAGCACAACGGCGTGGGGGTGTGGACGGCCGTGCAACTTAAAAGGAGCTCATTCACTGTGGTCGGCCACTAATCTGATCCGTCACGGGTAAGCTTAAAAGTAACCCTGCGCTAATTAAACTGAACTGAATTAATGATTTAATTACATTAACATTTCCCTGCTACACCTAGGCGTGCAACCTCCTCAGGCCAACAGCAGAGATGGATCATACAGAAAGATTTCAGAAATGGAGAGAGAGGGAGACAGAGAGGGTGAGGGAGGGAATTAGAGAGAGAGAGAACAAGAAACAGGGAGAAAGAGAGAGAGAGAGAGAGAGAGAGAGAGAGAGAGAGAGAGAGAGAGAGAGAGAGAGAGAGAGAATGCCAGGAGGAATGAGTCAGAAATGATAAAAACAAGAGAAAGAGTGAAAGTGACAGGAAAGTATGAGTGTGTAAAAGGAGGTGTAAAAAAGGAGGAGCACACACATGAAAGAAAGCGTAAGACTACAGGCAGCAGGAGAGTGAGCACTCTGGAGGACTCATAACAACAGGCAGAACAGTTTCAGGGTTTTGGGCTCCTGTTTAAGTTACCAAATACTGAACACTCCTGCTGTATACCACCAATTCCTAGGCAACAGGACTTGTGTTCTTCCTCCAGACATACCTCATAGCTGTCATGAACTATCCCAAGTATGCAGTGAGCAAAGCGACATGCTGGCCAGCCCTGGTTTTGGGGACCATTTTGGGGTTGTTCTCTCATCTCTAAGAGACGCAACGCAAGCTTTCTAGCACAACCTTCCAGCAGCAGTGATTAATCAACAGCCTTAATGAGCGTGCACTATTTTAGGAGTGATTATTCACCGCGACCTTCTGTGATGTGACTTTTCAGTGACTGTCCTCTCCCCCCAGGTAGCTGGGGGGGGGGGGGGGCGGGGGTAGTGTGGGGAAGGGGGGCACCCAAACAGACAGAAAGACCAGGAGCTGCAGTTATGGGAGCTCAGATATTGTGCCCTTTAGGGAGGTCAGAACAAGCAAGGGGCACGTGAACGACACAGCAAACCGCAGAGGTCTGGTGGTCTGGTGGTCTGGTTAGTCCACAGTCTCCACCTTCCTTGCTAAATGGGATGAAATGCATATTCAAACCCGAACAGCAGTGGGAATACAAGTGGGGTTTATACAACCAGCTCTGGCTAATGCTAGAAAGCCAGAGGTCGATTCTGGTGGCCCTGTTCACATGTTTAAATTTGCTTCCAAAGATACACATCTGTATTCTCCCCATCTCTGAGAGAAACACTTCCTATGCTTCAGAGAGACACTATCGGTGTTGTAAATCTATTATGAGAAAAAAAATCCCTCATCAAGAAATAATTATTTTTAACAAAACCATGTGTGCCACAATTATTGACACCCCTGCATTTATATATAGAATAAAGTAATCATTTTTAATATTTGGTCGCATATCCTTTGCATGCCATGACTTCCTGATGTCTGTGACCTAACAACATCAAAAGACTCTTGATATCTTATTTTCTGGTACTCTTACAAGCGATACTATAACATCTCTTCATTTGAATGGATCTTTATGGGATCTTTTAGGGGAGTGGGGCTAGATTTAGCTGTAAATTACACTGGGACAGTATGGAACACATGGTTGGCTAAATGGCTCTAAGCCATCAAGGGTCTGACATATCAAACAAGCCTCAAACCATCACTCTGCTGCCAGATATGCAGTAGATATGGATGGATCACTTGATGGGTTGTTTCTCCTGACTTATTTTTCCATAGAGTTCAATAGGAAAATTTGTCAGGAGAAACAACCCTTAAAGTGATCCATCCATATCTACTGCATATCTGGCAGCAGAGTGATGTTTTGAGGCTTGTTTGATACCTCAGACCCTTGATGATTTACAGCCATTTAGCCAACCATGGGTACCATACTATTCCCATGTAATTTACAGCTGAATGTAGTCCCACCCCGAAATTCCCATAGAGGTCAATTCAAACGCAGAGAGATTATAGTACTGCTTGTAAGAGTACCTGAAAATAAGATATCAAGAGTCTTTTGATATCCTTTTATACCTAGTCATGATAGCATCACCTGTTTACCTGTGGAACGTTCCAAACAGGTGTTTTTTGAACTTCCCAGTCTTTTTTTTTTTGCCCGTCCCAACTTTTTTGGAACGTGTTGCAGGTATCAAATTCGGAGTTAGTATATTTCACAAAAGTCAATAAAGTTGATATGGTCAAACATTAAATATCTTTTCTTTGTACTGTTTTCAATTAAATATATGTAAGAGAGAATTTATAAATTATTGCTTTCTGCTTTTATGTACATTTTACATTCTGTCCCAACTTTTTTGGAATTGGGGTTTCATGTATTTAGTCTCATAATGCAAGTAGCGGTGTTGTTACTGAACTGCCTTTGCTATCGACTTACATTTGCTTCACATTGTTTAATGCCTTTTCTGAGCATGTTGGTGTAAGTGTGTCCATTATGGCCAGCTAACTGGACTTGTAGCCAGAGGGTTTCTGGTTTAAATTCCAAACCAAACCATGTTACAGGGTGTTAAAACTTAAAGTTCCAGTTGAAAAAACAGTCTGTGAGGTTAGACTGAGGGACGGACAGGGGACATTGATGGGGTGGGGGAGGGGTGGTGAGGCAGGGTTACCTTGGATATTGTACGGGCTACAATGGATACTACAAGTGTTACTCCCTGTGGACATTAACTTGGATATTTCAGTGGGTTACCATGGATATTGTAGTGGGTTACCTTGGATATTGTAGGGGTTATCAATGACAAAGTTTCCGTTCCACACCACGGACAGGTCCACTGGCAGGTCACTGATGTAATTTCCCTCATAGTCATACTGCAAGACAAACAAACATCCTCCAATCAGAAGAGCAGAAGCAGATTAAACCTGACTGAAGCAGAAGCAGCAAACATCACACAAAGTACACTTAGAATGTATTGAGCCCTTCCCACAATGCACTGAGCCCCTCCCACAATGCACCATAAAGCATATATAGGAACTCCAGAGTGTAGGAGGGGCCAGGCAGTGAAGCACCCGGAAGTATGCTTGCGTAAAAGAGCTTTCTGTCTATTGAAATCAATGGAAAAAAGCTGATTTGACAACCAAAGAAAACCTAATTGGTAAATTTTTTGTGATCATAGCATTAATGTTTTGTAGCAGTTTGTGAAGCAATGATGGTTTTTGCCCAGAAGTGTTCATTAGTGTTTATTATTTATTAAAATAAAATTTTCCAAATAATTGAACATATTTTCATAATCTGCTTTTCATATGAAATGTGACAATATAAAAATATCATCGGGTCCGCACCAGTCAAGTTACACTCACTTAAATACAATCACACATCAATACATGAGCATGGCTCATTCTTTGGATCAACACCGCCCAGACACTGTGCAGTTTCACTGACATGCAGACTGGCTACCGTAGTAACCTGTTTTTTATTTTTATTATTTTATTTACCTTTATTTATACAGGGTAGGTTGACTGAGCACACATGCTCTTTTACAACAACGCCCTGTTAATGCCCCCCAAATCTGCATGTCAGTGAATAGTACATGCCATCTGGATCATGACCAGAGAATCTGTGAGTAGAGCTTTAGCTGTGTGTGTTATTCCAGTGCTCTCCCAGCCTCCCTTTGGCACTGTGCTTGCATTCTGCACTTGGCAGGACAACATTACACATCATGCACTAATGACCCTCTTTAACAGGACAACATTCCACATCATCCATGTACCAATGACCCTCCTTAACAGGACAACATTACACATCATCCACATACTGATGACCGTCCTTAACAGGACAACATTACACATCATCCATGTACTAATGACCCTCCTTAACAGGACAACATTACACATCATCCACATACTGATGACCATCCTTAGCAGAACTACGCTACACATCATTCATGTACTGATGAATGTCCTTAGCAAGACTACATTACAGCCAGAACACTGTGGATACGGACACGTTCCCCAGACAACACCCTAGTCCGGACAGTGGTACCGGACAGACCCCACCTCAATCACAAGCACAGTTTCAGTGCTCCACAGGTTCTCCAGCAAGATGAATGAACAATGTCAGTCAGGGCAATTAACAGCACAACAGTTCAATTAGAGCTTAGATCAGGTCCAAAAAACCAAGCCCGACCCTACCCGAGCCCGTGCAAGTTCTGTCTCAGCCCGGCACAGGCCCGTCCCATTGGCTGCATTAATGGGCCTCGAGTCCGGTTTAAAACCAAAATTCTCAAAAATAGCGAAGAAATAGCCTACTTCCTCTTGCGAAGGACACGCAAAGCGAGTGTGGTGCCGTAGGCAGCGAAAACCCGACACTTACATTTCAAATCGTAACCTTTGATTAACTGGTGATAAAAACATAATTGACACAAGGAATTAACAATCAGACTTTGCGGATTACAGAGAAATTTGAATGACAGAAATCTGTTCAGAATTACGCACGGGATCTTAATGAATAGCACAACACGGAAGCGAAACTGCGTGTTAATTAGGATCCCAAAAAACAAGGATTACACTGCAATACAATAAAACAAAAACGAACAATTATCTAATTAATAACATACAAAATGAACAAGAATTAACTTTGGATAGCCTTAGCCTAATATAATTGAACAAGGCACAAGGGCAAGGCCTTATAATATAAAATAAATTGTAATCAAAACGAATAAATTCCACCCTTCTGCTGGGATCAGGATAATCCTGATTTTAAGGATCAGAGGTATCCCAATCCCACTAAAAAGTTTTGAACAACAAATACTGAAGGTGTGATCCAGATCAAAACCAAGGCTGGATTACGTGATCTAATCCGATTTCAGAATCCTTTTTTTCTTTTGAACAACCCATTTTCAAGATTTGATCCAATCTGATAGCCGAAATCCGATCAGATTACTTCTGAACAACTGGGCCCTGATTATCACACCAAATAGCTTACTCCCCACCCCAATTATATATTAAAAAAAAGACATTATATCTCGGGCAGAGAATCAAACCTCTAAGTTCAATTCAGGAAGACCACTAAACAAGCACCTTCCTACCAAGCTAGGGGAGTCTGAATACAAGACTACAGAGCCCTACCCTATCCACCTCAAATACTGCGCACTACGCACATGCTGTAATGAACTGTATTAGGAACTAGAGCATATCTATGGTAAAACTTGTTTTTGATGACACGCCACACTACATATATAGGGGTATTCATTCATTTTTGTTCCCTCTTCTTCCTATTCAAGTTATCTAACGTTATCTAACCTGCATCGACTACTTGAGAATAATAAACGGCACGTGTGTGCACCGTGAACCATTACTCTCTGTGCTTTCATTAACGTTACCTATCTTACTATAACTTACTTATCTCAGTGACAGAACTCCAACAAGAAGACTGTTACAATGTACACATGCATACATACACACGCACGCACGCACGCACGCAGGCACGCACGCACACGCATACGCAGGCACGCATGCACAGGGAGGGGGGTTCAATCAGTGCACAGGAAACCCTAGGTATGGTGCTTCAAGTAGGACACATCCTATCAATATCAGCTGAAAGTACTAAAAGAGAGGGGGTGCCGAGCGATTTACAGTGGAAGCCATTCATTTACATATGAAATAAACTGCAGGTCTTTGGAGTGAAGAGCCACGCGGATGAGTAAAGTGAAATTGGCATATTCAATTTGTATTCTGACACCCTGCTTCCGCATCCTCGGGCCCCATCCCACGCGGTTCCCCTGTCAATCAGCCCGTGGGGCCTTGCTTGCAGTCGATTGGCACTTAACCCAGCCGCTGCCAACACGAGCGCCCTGGAGTGTTCGCCTGCTCCGGAGGAGGCCAGAAAATTGTGGAAAGCCGGCAGGCACTGGCTGTCTGCGTAACTTTGGAAAATTAATAATAACGCTCATTATCCTGTCCGGGTCTGTGTAGGACGCGCTTTTCGGGTAATTAATTGCCCGTCCCGTGCACTGCAGAAACCTCACCAAAAGAGGAGTGAAAATAGGCTCCCTGATCCAATTAAAAACATCACCTTCTTTTTATGGAGAGCCATTACATTTCTCCTCCTGTCATCCTCACACTACCCGCATCCGTCTTTCCAAATTACGGGCTGCAAGGTGACAGGCCTCCCGAGACTGCAGGCAGTAGCGGAGGTACAGGAAGTTGGGCGAGTCTTCCGAGAGGAAATGAAGGAGAAGAAGCCGGCTGATTAATGGGACAGTAAGGCTAACTGCGCTGAACGCTCTGCCCTTGCTGCACGTGTATTCACGTTTTCGGACTTATAAACGGTTGCTGGTGACGATGGACCACGGCCACGCCCGAGGGGGAGGCCAGTGGCGGCGCCTTGGTCAGAATCCGATCGCATCGGACGCGTCACATTTTTGTAGCTTCCCGTTGCCGCTACTGTGGAGACGAGAGGCCGGGACGGGATGACAGCCCCATGGGGCTTTTGGCCCCTTCATCCTTCTCATCCAGAGGACTGTAAGGTGAGTGAGGATGACTCGGCTGTGTGAGTCTGCCCTGTGCACTCCCCTCACACTGTTAAGTGCGGGAAAGTCAATGCAACAAGGCATCTACGGAGACCTTCTACACAGAAAGAGAGAGAGGGAAAGGGCGAGAGTTAGAGATAGTAAGAACCAAGCAAGTGAACACGAGAGAGAGCAAGAACAAAGGGGGCAAGACAGAGTGAATTAAAAACGGCAAAAGAAAAAGTTAGAAAGAAAGAGAAGAAGTCGAGTGAAAAGAGAAACAGAGAGGGAGAGAGTGAGAACGAGTGAGGGAATGAGAGAGGGAGAAAGAGAAAGGGCTCGGGCCTGTTGTGCCGCACGCGCCCCCCAGCACATAGTGGCACAGCTAGCGGAACACGCGCACACCCCGTAAAGCAGGTCTTCCCAATTACATACTATACAAGCCACCGCGCTGCCTCAAATTAATGAAGCCCCTGATAAGAACAGCACACACCAGAATTCTGCCCCCCCCCCCCCGCCCCTGACAGCCCTATAGATCAACGATGAACAGGGACGGCAGTAAAAACACCAGCCAAGCACAAGAGAAGGGACTCGGTCGGCTCACGGCCAAAAAAAGAAAGTGTCGATGTTAACAAAACAGGCCAGCTGCTGTTCTGTGAGGGGGGGGGTGGAGGATGAAGAGAGGGGGAGGGGGATGGGGGGGGGGGGGGGGGGGGGGGAGAGTATGTCCCGTATCCCGCTTTGGGTCACACGCCCATCGTTAGTCATTTTGAAGGAACACCTGAGAGGCGCGGCTAAAGATAGAGTCCCGCCCGCTGGGGGGGTGCCTCACCGCGTTCATCGCCATAGTACCCATGGGCCCCGCGCCCCTCCCAAAACACTCACTCGCTCACACTTTTCTGTGTTCTCCCCCTCCTCCGCTTCCTTTTGGAGAGACTGGCACTTCAGAGAATAATTACCGCCGGCTTCCGTAACGTCTTTCAGTAAAAACATGAGGCATTAACATTTATATTGCCTGGCGGAAAGAGCGTCATCCGCCCCAGCAGGTGAATGGAAACCGCGTCGGCCGCAGTCCAGCGCTGTCTGGTGACGCTCCAGTGATCCGGACGTCTTACCAGAGAGCCTCATTGGTCCCTGCCGCTTACTGCACAATGTGTCTGCTATACACTGCGCCCACAATTAAAGAATTTCACAGTCCAGACAAAAAAAGCACAGCACTGAGTGTGTGTATGCGTGTGTCCGTGCGTCACTGCATTTGTGCATGTGTGTGTTTGCATCTGTGTATTTGAACATGCGTGTGCACGTGTGTGTGTGCATCTGTGTATTTGAGCATGCGTGTGCACGTGTGTGTGTGTGCATCTGTGTGTTTGAGCATGCGTGTGCATGTGTGTGTGTGCATCTGTGTATTTGAGCATGCGTGTGCACGTGTGTGTGTGTGCATCTGTGTGTTTGAGCATGTGTGTGCATATGCATGTGCATATCTGTGCTTGTGTATTTGTGCACACGGGTGCGTGCGTGTGTGTGTATGTGTATATAAGCAGTCCTGATTTTAACACTTGCTGATACAGAAAATTCAGCTAGCTCACCACACTTACACAGAGCAGTACCTCACATTATGAGGTCGGGGATACATTTTTTTATTACGTTAAGTGAGGAACAATTAACATACTACACTTTAAATACAACTGGAGACTGGATATGAACACACACATACACATGTTTGTACAATAATGTGCACACACACACACACACACACACACACACACAAACACATATGTACATTTACAGACCACACATGTATACTATGTGTGTGTACACAAACACACATACATACATATATATATATATATATAGTACACACATATTCAAAAACATACACATGCATGCACACATATAAAAACATGTTTGTATTAACATGAAGAAATAGAGATGTATTCACATTCGCACACACACATACACAGACACGCACGCACAAACGCTCAAATGCATGTGCAGAGCTGAACGGTCCGAGACTATCCAGTAACCAGAGACAGGATTAATGTGGCGGGGTCAGGTGGGACCAAATTAACGTCCAGCCACAATGTGATGCATTTGGCATTACAGGGATTCAGATGGATTTTAACACGACTCAATCACTCAGTGCAAGCAGAGGGATTATGGGTAGCTTTTCCATGATTAAAAAAAACTACAAAAGTTTGGCTCAGACTGCACGTGGCTTCCTGAACGGGATTATGGTGTGAAAGGGGGGTCACATGACTGCTGTGCAGAGAGAGATGGAGAGAGAGATCCTTCTCCTTTAACGGTTTCTTTATCGGATGACTTGCCATTGTCTCGGGTTGCGCGTGAAACAGCCAATTACAGTGAGGATCACTGGGGAAATATACTGAGACGTGATGAGAGGCAAGGTATGTGTGTGTGCGTGCGTGCGTGTGCGTAAGTGCATGTGGCCTGACTGAGTTGTCCTGACAGAACTCATGTCGACAACAGAATATATATTCATACAATTATTATATTAATATTATAATTAATTAATATTAAATGGGGAACTACATTAACTATCCTCGGAATAACCTCAACATTTTCACTAGTTTTTAGTTTTGATTTCAATTTCAGTTATGTTTTGGTTTTAAGAGTGTGTTTACTAGTTTTAGTTTAGTTTTCCTTTTGTTTTCTTTGAAAACTCTCCTTTTTATTTTTTATTTCAGTTTACGATATGATACGCACAAATGTTTCTTCGCACAAAGCTTTTGTCTTAGTTTTAGTTTAGTCCACAATAATAACCTTGGGGACATGCAATTAATTTTGTTTATTGATAAAAGTGATTGATGATAATAGATAAAAGTTCCACAAGTGTGCAAACGGCATATTTGCTGCGTTTGGATTAATTGGCTAACCATGCCTTGGGGAGAGAGTGCGTCTTTAGGCACCGATATGTTTGCGGAGAGCAATGAATGGCTGTTTGCACATGACCCTGAAGTCGGCATTCCTTTTATGGAATTGGTAGTGCGTTTCCTGATGCAAATCAACATGAACAAGCACACACATCCAATTTATGAACAATTGGAATTCATCCTCTGATACACCTGAAATAAGCACAAACCCGAAGCTCTGCGCATGTTTCATGAATCCCACAATTAAATAAGTGAAAATTACTTTTCGTATTATTCCCGTGTTTAGAGAGAACAAAAGCCAATTGCATATGCATGCTCACAAACGCATACAATTTTAGGGCCAGATTCAGAGATGGCCAACATAAGTCATGAGCTTAAGTGCCTCTCCTGCGCAGCTTTTATGCGGGCTGATTCTATTCCATAACTTTTGCTTTGCGGGTGCTTATCTCAAAATGTGGGTGGCACAGGGCATGATATTCTAATTCTGACCTGTTTCTTATACCTGCCCCCTGGGTTGCCAGGTTTATACAACAACAAAAAATGTTTGCGGGGGTATACATTTTGAACGTGTCAGTGACAGGGCCCTTAATAACCACATTTACCTTATTTGCTTTTGTATAATCCTGCCTTTATACATCATCATATTATAGCCTTGGTGATTTCATCATAACTCCTAGACATTGACGACTGGGATATACCCATCACACACTCAAAAAACAATCATTGTTCCGTGGTTGCAAACAATACTATTAAGTAAACAAATACATTTCTGGATTTATTTTACCCATTAGTGCAGATGCCAAATTTGGTCAATTATCACCTATTTTGTGGATGTTCTATTTAAGTCTTTATAACTCCAGGTGTGAACATCACAGAAACTTGGAAAATTGCTTAAAGTAAGCAAGACAGTTGTACCATTTATAATACTAACTAAATACTACTTAAATTAGTTTATTTCCATAATATAGGTCAAAATAATGTGCCACAAATGCAAATAAATCTTGGCAAAAATTAAGAGTTGTTTTTCTTTAGTCTGTAATGAAATACTGAGAGCTATAAATGTAAAACAGGTAAAAATATACATTTCCTGGATCATGCCAAACAGATAACTTAAAACAAATAAGTAAACAAAAAAGAAAGCTAACAAAATAGGAAAATAAAATTATTCACAGGTTCAATTATTTCAGTAAGATAAAACAACACAAACTGAAAATGTATGTATGTGTCAGGCAGATTGGATAAATGCAAAAATATACATCTTAACAATAACCAGAATAAACCTCTTCATATCTTGCGTTGTGTAAACCAGGATAAAAAAGGGATATGAGTTCACAAACGAGCCTTTACTTCACATTGGGAAAATTTTAACCGTTTGTCTGGTGGAATGAATGAGAGGACATCGCTACCAGAAACGTGATTTTCCCCAAACCAAGTTATCAGAGCATGCCTGAAAGCTCAGATAAAAATAATGTTAAGTTAGAGAAGTGAGGCACTGGTTGCGGTGTTAACTCAACAACACACACTTTGACGTTGAGTGTGCGCAGCTTCTGTAAAATGCATTTCTGTTTAGGGGCCTACTTCTAATGCAAGCCACAACAATGTTTGACAGGATTTCTTTTAGCACAATTTCTTTCCACTTTCCTTAAGTAGACTAACCACACATTTATGAAAACCTGTCTCATATACCTAATCGAAAATACTAAAATACAATCAACCGAACCCTCAACAGTGACACAATCAAATAGATAGGCTATCCTTGTGCCTGAGTGGCAATGTAACGTAGTCGACTGCTTGTTGATGCGTGTGATGTTCACATTGAGAAGCGGGGACTGTGGGTGGGCGTGTTCGTTTTCCAGTGTGGAGCTACTCGGGTCTATATCAAAACAATAATTTTTACTTGAAGCGCTGTCAATGTGACAGTCATTGACAAATAGCCAATGACAGGAAGAGAAAACTTAGGGTGGCCAATAATATTTCAAGGGTAGCCAATGCCACCCTGACCACCCCTCTAGCTTCGTCCCTGATTGATTGACCCTGGAAGGATAAGCCAAACAAACAGGAGGGGGGTGAGATGTTAAGCGTTAAAGCATTGGCGACGTCTGTTTATACACACGGCCTGCACTGTTTATGCCACACGTCCTGCGCTGTTTCTGCACACGGTCTGCGCTGTTTCTGCACACGGCCTGCGCTGTTTCTGCGCACGGTCTGCGCTGTTTCTGCACACGGCATGCGCTGTTTCTGCACACGGCCTGCGCTGTTTCTGCGCACGGCCTGCGCTGTTTCTGCAACACGGCCTGCGCTGTTTCTGCACACGGCCTGCGCTGTTTCTGCACACGGACTGCTCTGTTTCTGCGCACGGACTGCGCTGTTTCTGCACACGGACTGTGCTGTTTCTGCACACGGACTGCGCTGTTTCTGCACACGGGACTGCGCTGTTTCTGCACACAGTCTGCGCTGTTTCTGCACACGGACTGCGCTGTTTCTGCACACGGCCTGCGCTGTTTCTGCACACGGCCTGCGCTGTTTCTGCACACGGTCTGCGCTGTTTCTGCACACGGCCTGCGCTGTTTCTGCACACGGCCTGCGCTGTTTCTGCACACGGTCTGCGCTGTTTCTGCACACGGCCTGCGCTGTTTCTGCACAGTCTGCACTGTTTCTGCACACGGCCTGCGCTGTTTCTGCACAGTCTGCACTGTTTCTGCACACGGCCTGCGCTGTTTCTCTGCACAGTCTGCGCTGTTTCTGCACACGGTCTGCGCTGTTTCTGCACACGGTCTGCGCTGTTTCTGAGCATGGCCTGCACTGTTTCTGCACACAGGTTCTCTGGTAAAAGGGGTCTCGCAGTAATACATGTCGACAGAATTAGAACCGTGCAGTGGGTAATGAGCACAGATCAGCATCTTAACCTAAACCCCTCCCTCAACCCAGCATGCCCCCCCCCCCCCACCCCCCCCCCCCCCTGCTGCATCTGCACTTTCTCCCCTAATTTGAAGACCTCTCCTTTTCCCTTGCTCTCCATCTCTGCCTACCAGGGTCGTTCTCTTCCCCAGGGTCCTGGGAAGGGGCTGTCTCACCCGTGCCTGACTGTAATTCATCATCGTTTTATCTGCAGCTCCCTTGATAGGTTTCCGTGTTGATAGAGCTCCCCGCTAAAGTCAGGACAGCAGTATCACTGCCCATCTTCCACCGCAGACTGAAAACATAGCTGTAACTAACGTTGCCCAAATAATACTGAGCAGTAATTATGGGTTTACTAGCCCCACCTATGCTACATCCAACACCCCTCAAACCATTTCCACTTGAAGTCAGTCTCCCTCTAGCACCAACTGTGGCACTGTTATGTTGTAGGTTTATGTACTGCCACGTGCTCACGTTCCTCTCCTTCATGCCCTGTCCAATCACAGCCTTCGAAGAAGACTGCAGCCAAGTGGATGCTGTGACTTCCCATAATGCCTTTCAGCTGGCTGCGGCCCATTCTTTCGCAGGCCTGCTTGTATCCAGACACAGCGATTACGTTTTACTCAGATATTCCCTGCCAGTCGTTCTCCATATTTTTCCTCCCGAACAGACCACAGTTTTGACAACGATTTTGAAAATCTTGGCAGACCGACTAAACGTATAAACAAAACAAATTTTGTTTGAAATGTGTAATTAGCACAAAATGACTTCCAGTCATCAATTTGTGAAGGCTATGCCTCTTTGTCTGAGCATAGTGCTTCCATATCAACACAACGAGAAACCAGCTATATAAATATTGCTGGTGCAATTTTCAGAAAATTGTTACTTTGCTCACAAACTGCCAGAAAGGTTGCTGCCACAGACCACAGAATGAGAACCACTGCGCTAGACTGAACAAATATTATATTTGTATATTGTTATTATTCTTGGCTTTTGGCACATGCGCAGATCCAGATTGATTTGCTAAGCTCACATTTTAAAAATCATCCACAGCTGGCAGGATATTCACTAGAGCTTTACCCCACTCTGGATTCAAACCCACAGCCTTTCAGCTTCCCGCTGCTGATTTTCTTTTTTGAAAAACGGGAGGAGAACTGAAGAAAGAAACGGGGTGGAGGAAAACAATCAGTGACAGAGCGAGGCGTGGCGCATCTTGCGGGGGAAATTGCGCACGCTGGAGACAGAGACACGAGGATGAAACCACAACACCTGATGCAACAGGTGTGTAAAGGGAGGGAAAAATCAGAAGAAAAAGGAAAGAGAGGAGAGGAATCCAGCTCTCTGAATGTGAGAGGAGCCGTGCCTCAGTGGGGACTTAGGATGGCACAGGCCTGCAGCAGAAAACCCAGTCACCTGCAGCAGGACAGGATGGTCCTAGAACGTTCTAGAACAACAGCGACTGTACTCGGGGCATTGTATGCGTGGGATTAGTCCTACAGAAGTGGCTGTTGGGAAGGCAGCAGGGTTGTCAGCCAATGGGGACAAGGTGTGAGGAGGTGGCAAGGTAGGGAGAGGCCACATGTGGGAGGAGCCAAAGAGGAGCGGAGACATAATGGGGGCGTGGTAAGTGTGATGGGAGAAGGGCCACATTTGGGAGGAGACATGTTGGGGGCGGGGTCAGTGGGAGGGGGTGCATGTGGGAGGAGCCACAGAAGAGAGGAGACATAATTGTGGAGGGATCAGTGGAGGGGCCATATGTGAGAGGAGTCACAGAGAAGAGTAGACAATGGGGGCAGGGTCAGTGGGAGGAGACACAAAAAAAGTGGATACATAATGGGGGTGGGGTCAGCAGGAGGGGGAAGGGCCACATGTGGGAGGAGCCACAGAGGAGAGGAGACATAATGGGGGTGTGGTCATTTGGAAGGGGAGAGGAGCCACATTTGTGAGGAGCAACATAGGAGGTGACAATGGGGGGTGGTCCAGTCAAGTCGCTCTGTATAAGAGTGCATGCTAAATGCAAAATGAGTTACAGTAGGGAGGGGTGTGGAGGGGGAGCGGGGCCGTGGGCAGGGGGGGCACTCACTGAGGTGCGCTGGCATTGGATACTGGTGCTGTTGAAGCGCAGGGCGGTCACGCTCATCACCGTGTCCTGGATGCGGAAGATGCACTCGTAGTTGCGCTGGCCGGACTGCGGCTGAGGAAGGTTCCGGGCCAGGAGGGTGATGGGCTTCATCACCCCCACCGGGATGTAGATCTGCGTGGAGGGAAGGATCTGGGGGCACTCCTGGCAGAGAGAGAGAGGGAGAGAGAGAGCAAGAGAGAGAGAGAGGGAGAGAGAGAAATTTAGAGGTTGAGACACAAATACACTTCCTTCTACACTGCGAAATACAGAAATTTGCAAGGACTACATTTACTAATTTTTCCACACTTCCTGATAAAAAGGAAAGTTCTACTGGGTGAAGGACACACAGCCCCACTAGCTGCTTTGTATGTGGCAACCTGTCATCAACACAGAATGCATATATATTAATTAAGAGGTTGTAGAGTTGATTTTTATTATTTTTTTGTTGTTATTGTTCATTTGTAACATTTGCTTTGGCAACATGTCATGCATATGATGCCAATAAAGCAACTTGTAATTGAAATTGAGAGAGACAGAGGAAGAGGGAAGGAGAGATTATACACTGCCTGGCCAAAAAAAAAGTTGCGCACTAATATTTTGTTGGGCCGCCTTTAGTTTTGATTACGGTGCTCATTCCTCGTGGCATTTTTTCGACAACCTTATGCAACGTCACGACATTTATTTCCATCCACAGTTGCATAAATCTTTGGCCGAGATCTTGTATTGATGACAGGAGAGTCGAACCACTCCGTAACGTCTTCTCCAGCACCTCCCAAAGACTTTCAATGGGGTTAAGGTCAGGACTCTGGTGGCCAATTCATGTGTGAAAATGATTCCTCATGCTCCCTGAACCACTCTTTCACAATTTGAGCCTGATGAATTTTGGTATTGTCATCCTGGAATATGCCCAATGATGGGATAACCTGGTCATTCAGTACATTCAGGTACTCAGCTGACTTCATTTTATTGCTGCATAATATTGCTGAGCCTAGACCTGACCAATTGAAGCAGCCCCAGATCATAACACTGCCTCCAGAGGCTTGTACAGTGGGCACTATGCATGACGGGTGCAACAGCGACTTTTCTTTTGGCCAGGCAGTGTATCTGTCACCTGAAAAGGCTTTACTATCACACCTGACTGAGGACATTGCATAGTCCCAATGGAGAGGATTAGCCCATACATTTATCCCATCAACTCTGTGAGAGAGAGGTTCCATACACACTATGCACTCTACAGTCAACTGTGTGTGCATGTGTGTGTGAGTTTGTGCGTGTGTGCGTGAGTTTGTGCCGGTGATGGAGAGCAGATTTTCAGCGGGGATAGTAAACTGGGCCAGATGGGCTGCGTCGTCGGCTGGGTAACCACAGAGGAGGCAGGAAGCAGAATAAATATACAATGCACCGAACCACTGGTCACCCTCACCACACCTGGTGTCCACAGGGCACTGCCAGTCACAGGCAATATTGTGGTGGAGAGTGACGGGTTTATAATATAAATAAACCTTAATTTCACATTAATGTGCCACTTCCACAGCAAACACCTATTTATGTTCTCCTTCTTAAAGGGTAACAAAGCACGCTGGTTTAGCTAGACCCCGCCCCCTTTTGAAATTCTAAAAATGCCAAAATCTGGGCATAATAAGGTAATAATATAGGGGCTGAGCTCCAGGCATCAAACCACGCCCCAGTAATTGTTTTCACTAGCCTAGTGAAAAAAAGTAGCCTACAGCTCACTCTACTCTGGACAGCACTCACAGCGGCTGCTTTGTTCCACTCTATCTTTCTCTCTCGCTACGTCTCTCACTCATACACACACAAACACGCTAGCTCCAGCTGCTGTCGAGCCCCAAGTAGCGGCCGAGGCAGAAGCAATGGTGGAGAATGAGAGGACTGGAAATGTTTTGGCAGCACGCATAGCCTCGTTTGGGCTTATAAAATATAATGATGCGGCCAGCAAACAACAAATTACACGCTGTACAAATAGTTACCCATGCCATGTAGGCTACTCATTTTATAAAGGCTGTAGGCAATCACACTATGTGCAAGGTATCAACAATATTGGTTTCCATTTCAATGGGCGCACATGTGGTCACTACGCTGAAGAGAGAATGTCTGTTGTTGGGACGTTGCAAAGGTAAACGTGCAGCATGCATATAATACAATTCCTGGCTCAACTATGCTTTATACTATAAATTTATTTTTAATAAAGTATATATTTATTTTAAAAAATGAAACTATCTAGCTACTTGCTAAACTAGACTGAAAAACTAATTATCAAAAAAACAAGGGACCATCAAGCTAACTATAAAGAAATACCAAAAATAGGCTACTATAACTTTTTACTATAACAAGAATATTAAAAAAAGCTAAACTGTAAGCTAGCTATATATATCGCTTGCTCTCTCTCTCTCCTATTTCCTCTGCACGCAGATCAACTGCTGAGATTAGCTTTTATACCGGGGGCGTAGCCCGCCCTTGCTTCAAAACTTCAGGGCGTAGCTGTACAGGTTCCAATTTCGTCAACGGGAGTCATACGTCAGCTGGATGAAGTTTCTGGCCAATGACAGACTGAACGTGCAGTACCTAACCTTTTACCACTAGAGGCACTTTTGAGCTAGATCCTTTGGGTTTACTCTGTTTTGCGCTGACAGTGTGTCTATGTGTGTGTGAGTGTGTGAGAGCGCGCTCAGTATGAGTGTGAGAGTGTGTGAGAGCGTGCACAGTATGTGTGAGTGTGTGAGAGCGTGCACAGTATGTGTGACTGTGCTCGGTATGAGTGTGTGAGAGCGAGCTCAGCATGTGTGTGTCAGCATTCGCAGTATGTGTGTGAGTGTGTGAGAATGCGCAGTATGTGTGTGAGCATGCTCAGTATGTATGTGAGTGTGTGAGAGCGTGCTCAGTATGTGTGTATGAGTGAGTGTGTGAGAGTGTGCTCAGTATGTATGTGAGTGTGTGAGCGTGCTCAGTATGTACGTATGTGAGTGTGTGAGAGCGTGCTCAGTATGTGTGTGTGTGCGTGTGCGTGTGTGTGTGTGTGAGTGTGCTCAGTATGTGTGTGTGAGTGAGTGTGTGAGAGTGTGCTCAGTATGTATGCGAGTGTGTGAGTGTGCTCAGTATGTATGCGAGTGTGTGAGAGGGTGCTCAGTATGTGTGTGTGTAGGTGAGTGTGTGAGAGCGTGCTCAGTATGTATGTGAGAGCGTGCTCAGTATGTGTGTGTGAGTTTGTGTGAGCATGATCAGTATGAGTGTGTGTGTGTGAGCGTGCTCAGTATGTGTGTGTGTGAGAGTTTGTGTGAGCATGCTCAGTATGTGTGTGTGTGTGTGTGTGTGAGCATGCTCAGTATGTGTGTGTCTGTGTGTGTGTCAGTATGTGTGAGTGTGTGTGAGCACGCTCAGTATGTGTGTGTGTGTGTGTGTGTGTGTGTGTGTGTGTGTGTGTGTGTGTGTGTGTGTGTGTGTGTGTGTGTGTGTGTGAGAGAGCATGCTCAGTATGAGTGTGTGAGCATGCTCAGACACAGAAAGGGTAAATGGCCTGCTGTTTGAGGAGAGCAAAGCTGTTGCCTAGATTTTATAGTGATGGGATACTTTTTTTGTTTGTTTTGGTTTATTTACCACTAAACTTAAAAAATTTAACACTGGTCTTTAGCTTGTGAGCTAAAGTTAAAGACAATCAGAAAAACCTCAAGGTAACCTCAGAACAACAACCACCTGAACGTCCTCCACACTTCCTGTCCTCCACAACAGAAGGACACATAGCACAATGGTATCCAGGGACTTCATTCGAGGCGTGTGTGTCGCGTGCACATGCACATTTGTGTGTGTATGTGTGTGTGTGTGTGTGTGTGTGTGTGTCTGGGGGTGTGCTGGCCGAGGATAAATATTCCTGCCTGGAAGAGAGCACCAGTCTCTATGACATCACGCTGTTCCCAGGGTAACCGTTTAATCACTGAGAATTCTGTGGACTGCAGAATGTCATTTAGAACTTTTTAAAATTGTTTATTATAACATCACATATTTGGGCCACTGTTTGGACTGGTATCACAGCACGTTCAAGAACAATTTCCATTGATTGCAAATTAGATGAGCAAAAGCACTATTGTTTTTGAGGTTGAATTTGAATTTGCATTTGAAGTTACAGCTCTTGAATATTTATGCCTCTGTAAACAGAGGCTGATACATTTATTATTTTTTTGCTTTTTTAAGAAGAGAAATATCAGTGAAACAGCTTGTTTACCCATTATTAGCTCAGCAAGGCCCTCGGTCTGTTTGCAGAACGCTTAATTTGGTTTGTTTTTCGTTAAACTGCCATTAAATTAAGCACTCTTAATGAGCTGGGATTGCAATTTGAGCATGAGGCAAGATTTATTTTTTTGATATAATGTGGAAGGGGGGGGGGAGGGGGGGGGGGGGTGTCCAATATAAATCCACCATGATCAATATGCATGAGAAGTGGAATTAAGACGCGGCCTGAACCTCACCATTTGTGCTTGTGCGGCACAGTAGTGCGAGGAAAAAAAAGAAGAAAAGACTCCAAACAACATGGTTAATTAACCGCCTAAAGCTTTCTGACAGGAAAGGGAAGTTGAAGAAGTGTATTAATAGAAGAACGCTAATTATATAAGAGATGAGCTAAAGCAATTTTAAAAAATCCCCTCACAGAAATATCACAAGTACAGCTCCGCTGTGAGGTGCGAAAGGAGGAGCAGGAGCAGGCTCTGCTTGGGCTGGTTTGGGCAGGAGAGCGCGTCGATCTGCACCAGTAAGCACGACTGTCCCACCCGCTTCACCAGAACCTGCCTCCATCTGTCTCAACCCCCCCCCCCCCCCCCCTTGCCTGCGGCCGGGGAGCCTCCCACAGGCGTCCAGCCGGAGGCGATAGCGCGCCAAGGCCTCGAGGATGCGGCCTGAATCCCCCACCCCCACCCCCCCCGGTTGCGTGTCTGCTTTGTTGCTTTCTGATTGTTTGCCCCATCTCCGTCCCCTGCCTCCACCTGCGCCAAAATGAGAAGAAACAAAAATGAAAGCGAATGGAGCGTGTGGTCCCACCACATTACCCACGCACCTGTAAAACCACTGCAGCACTCCGTTTGGATTTCACAAGCGACTGGCTGTCTCTGCAAACGCCTCCCGGACACACGACGCCCCAGTGACAGGGACTTGAGAGAGAGGCGGGGGTGACGGACAGCTGCCGGATCACCGACGTGGAGGGAGCAGGAACCATCACGGCAGGAAGGCCGGCAGGCCGAGAACAACGATCCGAATCCCGTTCCCGACCCTTTCTGCAATTCCAGCGTGGGCTCCTGCTCTCGTGCTTAGCGTCGCGCTAGCTCGCGGCGCCAATGGGAAGGGCCCTTTGTCCTTCTGCGCCAAACGCTTTTTTCTCGCCGCTGTATCAGGCTGACAGCTACGCGCGAAGACTCGCCGATAAGCATCTCCAGAAAGGAGGTCTCCAAACACCTCCGAACACAAGTCAGGCCCATTACCGATACAAGTGAGATGGAGTGCCAGATAGAGCATGACACAGAGCGCCAGATAGAGCTCTACGAACCTCTTTACAAATAGCACCTCTCTCTGGCCTCAAAGCTGCTCGCGGCATTTTCACAATTTTCACAAATCGCCATGAATGTGTAACCGCCAAGCCGTCTGGACACATTCTGGCGCGGAAGGAGAGAAAGCGTGAAGGGGGGGGGGGGGGGGGTTTCAAGTGCTGGTTGAGGGAATACTCAAATGATTAATGAGTGAGATTTTAAAGGAGACGGAAGAAAGGCAGAAATGAATCTGTTTGATGAAACCGGCTCTGGATTCGAAGATGATGTTTACTCTCAATATCACAGGGAGGAGGAAGTAGGTGGGAGACCATTAAACAGACAGATCCCGCATTCTCCGATGAGCCTCTCTCCTCCTTCTCTCTCTCTCCATCTCCCTCTCTCTACTGTCATCATCTATCTCTCTCCATCTCTCTCTCCATCTTCACAATCTATCTCCCTCTCCATCCTGCTCTCTCAATCTCCATCTGTCCCTCCTCTCCCTCCTCTCTCCCTAAGGCCAGTAGTTAAGAGATGATGATGGTAAGCATATACAGGCATGTGGTAACCAACGCTCACAGAGCCCACCCACCCCCACCCCCAGCTTCCATTCATCTCCTCCAATCAGAGGTCGAACAGGCTGTGCCACACTGTGGGGGGGGGGGGGGGTCAGATCACTCTCACACTGACTGTCCTCTGAGTTTCCATTGGCCGATCTCAGGCATTTACAGCCTATCCCAGTTCAGTAAGGCCAGAAGGGCAGCGAGAGTAGCCAGGCAGAGGGGTGCAGGGGGGTGCGGGGGCAGGACAACTGAATTTCAATGAGCCCCGCCCTCCTCTGCTATTCACATCAGACAGGAAAGAAACTCCTGTTCCGACACGTGTGCATCGCACGCACTGTTTCCACCACCACTAACTATTAAGAGCTCTCCACTGATGACTGCAGTACACTGCGTGTGTGTGTGTGTGTGTGTTTGTGTGCGAGTGTTTCACATGCTGCGGTACTCATAAATACTGCATGTCATTTACACTGCACCATATCCAAAATACCGCAGACACAACAGGGAACAGATTAAACTAACACACTATCCAACAGGACGTGCCACTTTCAGAACACTGCAGCCAATCAACCAGAAGCAGGATGCGCCACTTCCAGAACACTGCATCCAATCAAACAACAGCACCGCCCAAACGGGCAGACTACCCAGGGGCGTGTGCTCAGCACTCAGAACGTGACGAGGCGTTCCTGCGGAGAGCTCAGCGTGCTGTATGCGAGGCTCTCAGCAGCTCTGGAAAGGCCATCAAACAGGCCTGCCAGTCCAAGCTGTAGCAGAGAAAAACACATAAAAAGCCACTCGGCTTTTTCATCTTATTTTCGGCGCAACGACAGAGGAAGACGGGTGCCGCTGAGACGAACAGCTTATTAAGGACCAAACACCTCGAGTCCCCTGCTGAACATAAAAGGGGCTTTGAGACATGAATGGGCATCTTCTCCCCCCACAGCCCAAAACTGACGAGACGAAAATAAGAAAAAACAGGGGAGCATGTCTGGCCAAGAACAGAGAGCAGGAACCGCACCAGATAGTCACCACTGATTGGTCCATTTGAGCCCTGCACTTTTCATACATCCCTGCCTGTTTTGTCACAAACCCCACTGGCAGACACACTACCAAGCATACTTTCCGTCCATATATACCGTATACACAGTGCCCTCCATAATATTTGGTACAAAGACATTTTTTCTTGATTTGGTTCTATACTGAATGTTAGATTTGTAATCAAACAATTCACATGTGATTAAAGTGAAGATTTGCTTTAATCACATTGTACTTTTGGGGGGGGGGGGTCTCAGAGTAGTATAGTGAGAGCCAGCCTAACCAGAAGGTGCAAGCCATGTACACTGTACTGGATGAGAGAAAATAAATGATAATGAGAATAAGAGAATAAAAGTATGCGAATGGTTTCAGTGCCGTTTTTAAAGAAAAACGGGAAAAGCAATAGGTTGTATAACTAAAAGCATTCCATTACATTTTATAATGCGTAAAAGTCGTAAATGCCTAATTAAGCATTAATAACGGCATTATACACCATAAAATGGCGTGATTACCATAAAACAGGGCATAATTAGATGTTCACACAAGCATTAATAAATGTTTAGCGAAAGTGTAACTGAGGAGAAAGCCTGGGGGTTGCCATGTGCATGGATGGTACATTACATATATGCCCCTCTCAATAACCATGCAGACCACCCCCTTTTGGCTCAAATGGGCGTGGCCTTCGTCGGTAATTTGTATTAACATGACAGAGGGTGAAGCAGCAGGGGCTGAAGATTTAATTAAATGGGGTGGGGGGAGGGGGTTTGTATCATTTTCACATCCCATTCCAGCGAGAAGTGTTTAATGAGGAAGACGAGAGGCTATAATAATGTCCCCATTTCCGCTGATGGATTCTCTAATTAATGGATTAATGCAGAGGCACGGAGTGCTTTATCCTCCTCCCACCACTGGAGGGTGCTGCGATGCAGGTGCTTAACTTCTTGCTCCTGGAGAGGAGCGAATCGTAAGGGCTGGGGGTCGGCCGAGGTCGCGGGGAACGGCAAGCTCGCCAGCATGCCAGTAACCGTGCCTCCCAACGGCGTTACTTAACTCCACTTTCATCTGACACCCCGTCCGCCAGCGTCTGGCGGCAATTTCCCCCGAGAAAATGTGGTGGGGGTGGGGGGTAAGCGGGAGGCATCCTTGCGGTAGCGGCAGTTCTCTCACGACACAGGGAATGAAATGAGGAAAGACAGATAAGACCAGAGAACAGGCTAAACTGCTGTGTCCCAAGATGCCAGAAATGGTGATCACGTCATTTCCTGGGTCTCAGAATGTGGGCGTGGCATAGCCCTGTGACCCTTTAAAGGACTGAGGACACAGTTAAAGGCGCACTCAGTAATTTTGGATGCTAATAAAATGCTAATGGCTTACAATAAGCAAAACGATACCATACTATCGTGTAGAATGATTTTCCTAATAAAAATAATGATAAAAATAGTCATGAAACTATGGGAAAAATGGGCACTTCAAAGGGAAAAATAAGTGTTTTAAAATAAGTGTCTAAGTGGCTGACACTACTTCCTTCATCTTCTGTCTTCCGCATTTCATTCTTCTTCTTTGTTTTGGATATTTGATCATTTTTGTAGTCCTTGCACAGCTCATCACCATGGAAACAAACTCATTACTCAATCATCGTTTTTACTTAGTACTCACTCGTCAAATAATATTACATTACATTACAGGTATTTAGCACACTCTTATCCAGAGCGACTTGCACAACTTTTTAGCATTTTTTTTTTTTTTTACTAATTATCCATTTATACAGCTGGATGTCATGTCATTTTTGTCCATTAGAAACCAAAATTACTGAGTGGGCCTTTAAGCAGCCATAGAACAGGAGGAGGGGTGACTGCTGGTTGTAAGGTCCAATTACATAGCCAAATATCAGCTTATTACATCTCATTATAAAAAAACAGACTCTGCAATGAAGCTTTTGGTTTCTGTAGCAACGAACTCGGTGTTGCTGCACTAATAACCAACAGGTGAGAGCATGACCCCAGGGGTCAAAGGTCATCAGTATGGAAGTTAAGAGTCCCGCATTTATTTATCTTCTCCGGTCTGTCTTAGGCTGTGTCCCAATATTCTTCACTCCTCTCCTCCTTTCCTCCACTCCCCCACTACCACTTGTCTCCTACCCAGGAGTGAAGGGTGTTTCCCAATAGTTGAAAAATGCACCCTCCCTTCCTCCACTACCACCTCCTCTACTCCGTGCCCCAGAAATGGATCTTTGTGTTTTAATCTAATGCTGCTGATTACATCTTAATTACGTATTAATGGTTACATATTAATTAATGTCTCGAAACATTGTATACTGTACATGCAAATACTTGTACTCAAAACGTTCAGGTAGTTTTGCATATTTCCGGGTAGGAGAGGAGTGGTAGTGGGGGAGTGGAGGAAGGGAGGTGGGGAGTGAAGAATATTTGGACGCACCCTTAGTCTCCCAGCAGAGCGAAAGCATACGAGCATGATTGAAAAACAAAAAAGAAAAAAAACACAATTTCCACACAGAAGGTGTTCAATGACCTGCTCACGACCCAAGAGCACCTTTCTTTTTATGTTGACATTGAAGCAAAACTGTCTCCTTTCCCCCCTATAAACCTAACTTAGAATGTTACAATTGCTTTCTTTGTGCAAAGAAATTCCTTTTTTCAATAAAACCAAAAACTACTCAAACCACAAGGAGTCCTCTGAAGTGGGTTTTGGAACCCAGGATGTGGTTGAGCTAAATTCTACCGAAGAGTACTTCCCTTCATATATATATATATATATATATATATATATATATATATATATATATATATATATCTCTCTCTCTCTCTCGTGAAAAGTACAGTGGGTGGCTGCTGTCATTTTTGATCCATCGTCTAATTAGCCAAAATAAGATCAATTTAATCTGGAAATCTGGGGTTTTATTATCTTTTAAACAAAAAGGCGCTTTAATGGTTATAAATCAGGCAATGAAAATGCTAATGAGAACCATTCGTTCTGTCCTCCTTTCCCCTTGCTTTTCTTGCAGAGCAGAGAGGGAGAGAGACGGGGGAGATGGGGGAGACGGGGGGGGGGGGGGGGGGGTCACAGCAGGACAGTCGGGCTGGGGGAGCGCCGATGAAACATGGGTTCCTAGTCCAAAGCTCTGCATGCCAGCCGAGTGTCAGTGGAAACCGTGTGCGGAACTGAGATAAGTACATTCCCGCACTCCCCCTGCTGAGCTCACAGACCGCTCTGGCCCCGACCCTCTCCCGGCTCCAGCCCACGCCACCGCGCAACCTGGAGGCCTAAACGCATCTCCCCCACTCTTCTGACCTGCATATTAACACACTTCCTCACTGTTCTGTTCTAGCAGCAGCTTTAATACCTCAGGCTACAATCTGCACAAACACTCCATTTTGCTCTGATAGATTCCCCAACACCTCCCTATTACCATTTAGCCTATCTTTAACTATTGACACCTGGCCAGCCAGCGGATGGGCTCCCCCTTTATATCCAGGTTCCTTCTAGATTTATTCCCACTGGGGAGTTTTTTTTAACCTCAAAAGCTCAGGCCTGTTCTTTCACAGTCTTTACTATTTTCAGTTTTTTTTCTTAGTCTTTGTGACAGTGTTTCTGTAGCATAGGACACTAAGGCCCAGTACACAAGAGACTGTACTGAGATCAGTTCTGTAATGTTTCTGCTGTGAAGGACACTGTGGTCAAAGCTATTAGAGGCTGTACCGAGATCAGTCCCTTTCTGTTTCTGTCGTAACAACACAGGGAGGTCACATTCACAGAAAATGTGAATCGTAGCGATAAAGGAAATTATGCCATGTAGTTTGGGTGAGAGAGAGGTAGTCCAGCATGATTGTGACTTTGTGGTAGCTACCAACCGGCTGCTAAATTAAACTTTCAGAACTTCTCTTTGCCAAGTTGAAGTTAGTTTTGAGCAACTAGTGAACATTTCTGCCGAGGTTTTAAAGTTACCTGACGATGTCCTCCATTTTGTAATAAAAGAAAAAAAATAATTTCTATTAGCCCATACTGTGAATTTGTGGGGCAAAGGTCAACATAGTTGAATTTTAACCAAAGGTGAATGGCGAATTTGCTTTGCGACTGTTGTTTAGTAGGCAAATATTCACACAATTCTGTGAGAATGTGACTGGCCCATAATTCCTTATGACTCACTTGGATGATGGGTTTGCATTTGTGTGTGTGTGTGTGTGTGTGTGGGGGGGACATTCGTGTAAACAGTCAGACTTGTCAATGCACCTCACACAGCCGCCAGCCGTTCTTTGTGGATATATACTTTAAAAAAAATTAATTCTATGAAAAATTAAGGATGAAAATTACAAAGTTTCAACCTGCGGCCTTCACTGGTGAAGCTTTGATTTCCCTTGAAAATCCTGAAATACCCAAATTTCCCCACAGGTGTATAATTAGAGTTAGCGTGAGCCTCTATTTTCAGCCAGGCTATTAACAAGCTCCTAATTCAGGGAAGATTTAACAAAAAATAAATTGAATCCATCTAATAAAATCTATTAAAAATGTGTCCCATTGTTAGCTAATAGAAAAAGAGAAGAAGGAATACCATGCACTGCGTTGAAATAGTGAGGCGATGTGACATCCGGCCCAAAAGCGACAAACCAGGAAAAACAAGAATCAACGGCAACCGTCTATCTGTGGCCTGAATGAAGACATCGCTGTGACCGGGCCAAATCCAGGGCTGTCTGAATTAATGCCCTCTTGTACTATTGAGTATGCTAGTTGAGTACACTGATGAGAAAGTAGGCAAAATGTTCCCTAAATGTCTTACTTGTACTTAAAATCCCCGGATGATATACAGTACTTATTGCCGATAATAGTATGGAGTTTATTTTTCACATACTGCATGTCACAAAATAGCATGCAGTAAGCAGTACAAAGTATGTTAGTACACAATACAAAGGACGCAGGAGACAGGGCTCTGATTTGGACACAGCCCAGGCCTACCACAGGGAAACCAGTGTGTCTGCAGCCAATCAATCACACATTTAGGACTGGGAAACGAAGTTTGAGGACTCCATAAACAATTCATGACTTGAGCACTTATGAGCGGAAACATGATAAAAAAACAGTCAGCAGCTACGCCACTAAACACCCATGAGCATGGTGATGTCTCCAATAGAGCCCGACCGATATACAGTTGTTTTGGCTCTGTACTCCAGCACATTGGATTTGAAATGGAACAGTGACTATGAGGTTAAAGTGCAGACTTTCAGCTTTAATTTGAATACCGGGTGAACCTTGCAGCAATTGTAGCCATTTTTATACATAGTCCCGCCATTTTTATACATAGTCCCCCCATTTTAGGGGACCAAAAGTAATTGGACAAATTAACATAAACTTAAATAAAGTCATTATATTTAATATGGGTGGAGGTGAGAGAGAGGATGATGTGGGGGTGGGGGGGGGGGGGGGGGTAGGTAGGTGTCTCGAAACAGTTGACCTTGGTGCAGTACATCACCTTAATTCGGTGTTCTGTTTTAGGGGGGAGAGGCGAGAGATGTGACTTATGCTAGCTCTCATGCTAATGTAGCATTTGGAAAAGTGGAACAAGATGTGACTTGTGCCGTCATTCACCCGTCACCATTTGCGATCACAGAATTCCCATGACCCACAATGCAGCTGCAGGGAGAGAATGCTCTACGTTGTCCATCACAAACCTCAACCTGTGTGTGTGTGTGTGCGCGCGCACGCAAGTGTCTGCAAGTGTGCGTGAGTGTGTGTGTGTGTGTGTGTGTGTGTGTGTGTGTGTTTGTTAAAGCGTGGAGAAGGAGACAGTGAGAGAGTAAGATATGACAAGTTTTTCTATGCATTTTATATTATAGTTTTAAGCATTTATATTATAGGTGTTTAAGCATTCATAGTTTTATATTTGTTTGTGTAGTTCACATAGTTATCCACATAAACTACACAAATACTGGTATAAAATGTTTGCCTGTCAGTTAACGCATGTTTGCCCAAGCACGTACGTGGATGCGTGTGTTTGTACGTGAGAGTGGGTGGGGCTAGGTGTGTGAGGGTGGAGACTTACCTCTGACGTGTTAACCTGGCCCTCCTGGAAGGAGCAGTCGTTGGCGTTGTGTGTGCAGATGTGGCGATACTTGCACCAGTGGCAGGGGAAAAAACCGTTTACACAGGAGAGACAGCTGCAAGAGAGGAGTACAGTGTTACACAGATACGCTCTCACACACACACAAGCAAACACGCGCACACACACGCATACACAAACACGCGCACACACACACACACGTACACAAACACAAACACACACACACCCACAGATTCACACACACGCACATACACACACACATCTTTAATCATTACTTTACTCTGGTGCAGTTATTATTATAATTACAGTGTTTGGTTTGCATGCTCATTGGTTAAAAGGTATGTTAAGCTCTGATAATATCTTTCAATAAAGCACATTGAATTGAATTGAGAGAGAGAAGAGGAGTGTAATGAGAGGAAAGAGAGATCAAATACAAGAGGGTTCATTCCCAGGATAGGGGTGTGGTGGGTGGGGGGGGCGGGGGGATGGGAGCGAGGAGGAGGAGGGAGGGGGGTAGTGAGGGGTGGAGGAGAGAATGGAATATCTCGACTGCACTCCGTCGCTCTGACACCGAGCGCTTTGCCACCACGGTCTCCCGGCCCACGCGGTACAGGAGGAGAGCGTCTGAACTGATCTCTGGTCATTGAGCCCCCCCCACCCCTGGCTCTTCTCTACAGCAGCCCACCCAGACGCTTAAAAAACCCAGACGCTTAAAATACAGACGCAAGCACTGATGAAAAATATCAACCAAACATGCACACGTTACACTCAATATCGAACAAATATGCACCCGTAACACTCAATATGCACCTCAAACATGCACCTGATACACGCAATATCAGCCAAATATGCACCTTTAACACTCAATGTCAGCCAAATATACACCCGTTACACTCAATTTGAACCAAACATGCACCCGTTACACTCAATATCAACCAAACATGCACACATTACACTCAATATCTAACACATATGCACCCGTAACACTCAATATGCACCTCAAACATGCACCTGTTACACACAATATCAGCCAAATATGCACCTGTAACACTCAATATGCACCTCAAACATGCACCTGTTACACACAATATCAGCCAAATATGCACCTGTAACACTCAATATGCACCTCAAACATGCACCGGTTACACACAATATCAGCCAAATATGCACTCGTTACACTCAATTTGAACCAAACATGCACCCGTTACACTCAATATCAAACAAATATGCACCCGTAACACTCAATATGCACCTCAAATATGCACCTGTTACACGCAATATCAGCCAAATATGCACCTGTAACACTCAATGTCAGCCAAATATGCACTCGTTACACTCAATTTGAACCAAACATGCACCCGTTACACTCAATATCGAACAAATATGCACCCGTAACACTCAATATGCACCTCAAACATGCACCTGTTACACGCAATATCAGACAAATATGCACCAGTAACACTCAATGTCAGCCAAATATGCACCCGTTACACTCAATTTGAACCAAACATGTACCCGTTACACTCAATATGCACCTCAAACATGCACCTGTTACATGCAATATCAGCTAAACTTGCACCTGTAACACTCAATTTAAACCAAACATGCACCTGTTACACTCAATATCAACCAAACATGCACACCTTACACTCAATATCGAACAAATATGCACCCGTAACACTCAATATGCACCTCAAACATGCACCTGTTACACACAATATCTGCCAAACACGAACCTGTTACACTCAATTTGAACCAAACATGCACCCGTTACACTCAATATCAACCAAACATGCACACATTACACTCAATATCGAACAAATATGCACCCGTAACACTCAATATGCACCTCAAACATGCACCTGTTACACACAATATCAGCCAAACATGAACCTGTAACACTCAATGTCAGCCAAATATGCACCCGTTCCACTCAATTTGAACCAAACATGCACCCGTTACACTCAATATCGAACAAATATGCACCCGTAACACTCAATATGCACCTGTTACACGCAATATCAGCTAAACTTGCACCTGTAACACTCAATGTCAGCCAAATATGCATCCATTACACTCAATTTGAACCAAACATGCACCTGTTACACTCAATATCAACCAAACATGCACACGTTACACTCGATATCGAACAAATATGCACCCGTAACACTCAATATGCACCTCAAACATGCACCTGTTACACACAATATCAGCCAAACATGAACCTGTAACACTCAATGTCAGCCTAATATGCACCCGTTCCACTCAATTTGAACCAAACATGCACCTGTTACACTCAATATCAACCAAACATGCACACGTTACACTCAATATCGAACAAATATGCACCCGTAACACTCAATATGCACCTCAAACATGCACCTGTTACACACAATATCAGCCAAACATGAACCTGTAACACTCAATGTCAGCCAAATATGCACCCGTTCCACTCAATTTGAACCAAACATGCACCCGTTACACTCAATATCGAACAAATATGCACCCGTAACACTCAATATGCACCTGTTACACGCAATATCAGCCAAATATGCACCAGTAACACTCAATGTCAGCCAAATATGCACCCGTTACACTCAATTTGAACCAAACATGTACCCGTTACACTCAATATGCACCTCAAACATGCACCTGTTACACGCAATATCAGCTAAACTTGCACCTGTAACACTCAATGTCAGCCAAATATGCATCCATTACACTCAATTTGAACCAAACATGCACCTGTTACACTCAATATCAACCAAACATGCACACGTTACACTCAATATCGAACAAATATGCACCCGTAACACTCAATATGCACCTCAAACATGCACCTGTTACACGCAATATCAGCTAAACTTGCACCTGTAACACTCAATGTCAGCCAAATATGCATCCATTACACTCAATTTGAACCAAACATGCACCTGTTACACTCAATATCAACCAAACATGCACACGTTACACTCAATATCGAACAAATATGCACCCGTAACACTCAATATGCACCTCAAACATGCACCTGTTACACACAATATCAGCCAAATATGCACCTGTAACACTCAATGTCAGCCAAATATGCACCCGTTCCACTCAATTTGAACCAAACATGCACCCGTTACACTCAATATCGAACAAATATGCACCCGTAACACTCAATATGCACCTCAAACATGCACCTGTTACACGCAATATCAGCCAAACACGAACCTGTTACACTCAATTTGAACCAAACATGCACCCGTTACACTCAATATCGAACAAATATGCACCCGTAACACTCAATATGCACCTCAAACATGCACCTGTTACACACAATATCAGCCAAATATGCACCTGTAACACTCAATGTTAGCCAAATATACACCCGTTACACTCAATTTGAACCAAACATGCACCCGTTACACTCAATATCAACCAAACATGCACACATTACACTCAATATCGAACAAATATGCACCCGTAACACTCAATATGCACCTCAAACATGCACCTGTTACACTCAACATCAACCAAACATTCACCCGTTACACTCAATATCAACCAAACATTCACCCGTTAAACTCGATATCAACCATCATGCATCCGTTACACTCAATATCAACCAAACATGCACCCTTTACACTCAATATCAACCAAACATGCACCCGTTACACTCAATAACAACCAAACATGCACCCACTACACTCAATGTCAGCCAAATATGCACCCGTTACACTCAATTTGAACCAAACATGCACCCGTTACACTCAATAACAACCAAACATGCACCCACTACACTCAATGTCAGCCAAATATGCACCCGTTACACTCAATTTGAACCAAACATGCACCCTTTACACTCAATATCAACCAAACATGCACCCATTACATCCAGCACCCATGACACTCAGCAGAAATTATCCTGTCCGCATGACCCATGTAGTAGAGCTTTGTGTAGTCTTTTGATTACAATTAAAATTTACGGTTGTCAAACTGTACGTCTCAAAAATATAGTTGGGTAGGCCAAAAATGGGGTGAAAATGAATACTTTGTCCCTACTTTTCTTAATGATAGTTTGTGTTTTTTCCCCCCCTTCAAATGTATAATAATGATCCAAGGTTGCATTATGGGTGTCAAATATCAGAAGGATCTGAGAGGTCAAGGTTAAAAATGGTCCATTTCCCCTGGAATGACCAATTAGCTTTATCAGCAACAGTCTTATCACCCTGGCTAAGAGCTAAGAACCAAGACCTCCCCCAGATGTAGTACAGAGCAGCCCTGTTAAAGAACAAACACTGGTAAATCACAGGAACCCACGGGGATCCACCCATCCAACAAAACAAAATAATCACTGAATTACCAAAACTGCAAGCGCTGGGGGCTGGGAGGGCTCACAGTCTGGGTACAAACCAGAAAAAAAGATGCAAACAGGAAGCCATGAGGCCCCATTCTAACTCGGGTGCGACACAGGGACGGGAGTGACCTCTCTCTCCCTTTATCTAAACGCGACTTGCTCCAGGCCCAAGCAAAGTCTGGCAAATGCACTCGTTTGGATCAATTAAGCAGCCGATTTGTTCAATTAATTAATTTAGGGATAATTTGGGAAAACATCTGAGCACAGTTACAGCCCTCCTGAGGGCCAGAGGAGGCGGCTTAATTAAACACGTGACCCAATTAGCTGATTAATTAACTTTTATGAGTCTGGAGAAGCTGGGATCTTGGCTGACGTGTTGAATTGTCAGCCCCCGGGGGTCGACGCAGGTGACAAATCCCAGTCAAGGGAGAGAGCGGTAAATTTTCTGCTCCCTGGTTCCAGGCGTTTAACACCGTAGGGGAGGCTGCAGCTGCCGATGTGCACATCTATGATTTTGTGACTGTGCTTTTTACAGCAATTCTGCAGGCGGCTGCAATAGAGCCACCACACTTCCAGGGGTCAACCGCCATTGTCATTACCCCCCTGGGACGGGGCCAGCCAATAAACATGCCGACATATCAAGACCCAAAAAAAAAAGAAAAAAAAGATGTCATAAATACAAGAGAAAAACAACTCATCAACAAGAGCCAATAACCAATCAGGAAAGAGTAGAGGGAAGCCACAGGGCTACAACTGATGACATCAGCAGGGGGAGACGCATAGCCCAGCCGTCACTCTCCTGCAGGGCTGGGCCTCCGGACCTCGTAACGCTGGTCCAGTTGTACCAATAAAAGCTTCTGAACCTGTTTTGGCCTGGAGTTTCACGCCCTTCCGTAACGGTAAAGCTCCACAGAAAGTGGTGTGGATTTCTCGTGCGATTACACCGCCTCCATTCATTTTCAATGAGAGGCGATTCCTCGTGTCTGCAAGGCAGGTTGGGATTGCTTGAGATGCGAGGCGTCCAGACGAGACGGGGAACGTGGCGGAATAACCAATCAGATTAAAGATCCGACTTATAACTTGTTCCCCTTTTCAAATTTTATTTCCCCACTCCTAGTTCTTTCATGGAGGACCCGCTAATTATTGCTGTATGGGGATTTCCCATAGAATCCGAGCGATATAATTTAACAAACACGGTGTTTTAAAAATAGAACACACGCCCAGAAGCGACCAATTGTGAGAGGCGAGGGCGATGCCAGGAGATTTCACCGCTTTCTGTGGGGCTTTACCGTAAGTCTGGATTCTTGGACCACGTCCACTGCAAATCCAAACACGACTCGGTGTGGCCAACCAGGAAGTGAGGCTTAATGATGTTGGGCGGAGCTACAACATGCAGCCAATCATTGACCCATATGAGCCAATCAAATGACCTGGCTCTCCAAAGAAAGAAGACCATGCTTGGCAGAAATCAGCAAGTGATCCATAGTACTTAACGGTTCAGAAACGGCTCAGTTACGGTCTAAAAGCCGCTGACCACCGGGATGAAAGTAGTCCTGTAATCTTCACAACGAGAAAGACGGTAACCCCCCCCCACCATTTCTGAAAATCAACTGAACTGATTGGGTCCAAAAGCCTCTGATTGCCTCCCCAAAGCCAAGCTGTAAAGCGCCAGCCATCCTCCAGCTCGAGCCTGCGTTTTTTTTCCTTCTCACTTGCTCGTCACAATCAAATTGCATCAAGTGAGAAATAAGTGCCTGAAACGGGCCCCATGGATGCAGAACATGGCCAGTGACCCCTAGGACAACAATTTAAATATTGTCACTAAAACCGGACTCTGCAGTAAATGTTCTTTTTAAAATGTTTTTGCTGATGCCAATATCTTATGTTGTAACAGCACTGCAATTCATAAAACTCTCAATGAGTTAAAAAAATTAATAAATACATAAATAAAAGAAAAGATATAGATCGAGAGTGTACTAGCTCATAATCTGGACATTGTGTCTGGTGTGTTTTTAAACATTGTAAGGCATTGTAGAGCGCGAGGGTCCTAAACCCCATTGTATTGAGAGGTGGGGTGTTGAAGACAATACTCGAAAAAGGCACCCTCCTTTCCTCCACTACCACCTCCTCTTCTCCGTGCCCCGGAAACAGATCTTTGTGTTTTAATCAAATGTTGCTGATTACATCTTAATCACGTATTAATGGTTACATATTAATTAATGTCTCGACGCAAATAGAAATGTCGGGTACATTGTATATTGTACATGCAAATACTTGTACTCTAAATGCTCAGGCAGTTTTGCATACTTCCAGGTAGGAGAGGAGTGGTCGTGGGGGAGTGCAGGAAAGGAGGTGGGGAGTGAAGAATATTGAGATGCACCCCATGTGCGTCTGCTGGACGGCTTGGGGGTCACCTGCGCCCCTGCCGGCCCCTCTCAGCATCCCAGCAAAGGGGGCTCTCACTCCTCCCCAAAATCAGTCCTCATTTACCGCTTTCATACCGCCTTATCTGGGCACAATGGATGTCATTTCTCTCTTTTTTCATGCCCTTCCATTCCCTTTCTCTCCCCCCACTCCCTCCCTCTCTTCCTCCCTCCTTTCGTTAAAAGTGCAATCCCTCCCCGCCTGCTTGCTCGATTAAGCTGTACCGCCAGCCCTTTTTAATGCTCAGTTCTCATATTGTTATTATGCATGTAAATAGCCTGCGGACCAATTCCCCTATTTGCTTTGCCAAGTCCTCCGCCCCCCCCCCGCCTACCCCCAGAGAGAGAGAGAGGTCGTTATCTCCTCCTGAGGCTAGCGAACAATGCCTGTCTGCCGGGTGCACGTGCGCCGGGGTCAGAGGTCAGCCGCAGGCTGCGGCGCGGGAGTGAGCCGGGTGCCGGCGGCGATGGACGGGCCTGCTCCTGCTCCTGCTCCTGCTCCGCGCTCCCTCTTCCACTCTGCGGGGCCCGACAGCGGCAAAGCGCTCGGCACTCAAATTCAAATTCAAATGCAAATTCAAATTTGCTTTGTCGGCATGACGACACACCAGCACAGCACTGCCAGAGCAACTGTTTAGTGGTCAACAGCACGCAAAAAAACAAAAAAACAACGTCAACATCTCTCAATGCAAATCAGAGAGCTTTACAAACATGAAAGGTATTCTATAATATTATATAGTGCCAAGTAAGCACACCGCTTAATGATAAGAGCAACAATAGGTTAAACAATGATTGTACACAGAATTTACATAAATTGTTAGATTTGTAACATTATGTCTTTCTTTCTGTTCTCTTTGGCTTGCCGCAGGACAGTGTTCCCTAAGCGGGGTGACAAGTAAACAGTGGCTAATTATACAGCGAAACCCACACAGCTTTTGAACTCAAAGAAAACATTTTGACCATTGTTAAAGAAAGATTCATTATCGCAATTACAGGAATTATGTGTCAGCAATCACAACAGAACTGTATGGCCTATATAAGGTAGACACGTACACATAGTTACGGCATTTATCATGAGTTCTACTTCTGTCTCTCTCCATGAGTTGGCAGGGCGTGGGACTGTCTTGCTAAATAAACGGTGACAGCAAACTGCAAAGCAGGTTATTCCAGAGCTGTTCCACAACACTCTCTTGCACTCCATCTCCCTCTCCTTTCTTACCCCCTCTTTCTCCCTCCCCCTCTCATTCTTTCTCTCTCTCAGAGAACAGAGATACCACTCAATAATATCGGAGCTCACGGATGCGGCCGGAATTTTGACGCAGCGGAACACGCATCGCGCACAGGTGCGCATTTACGCTGCGTTCACGCTGCGCTCACATCGGGTTCACGTTGCGCACGTTCACGTTAGCCTCGCACCGTCGTCTCTGCCCTGTGCTCCTCCCTCCCATGTGCAGACACAATCAAGCCAAGTTTGTGACTCATCTGCATAACGTCATACTCCAATAAACTCTTGAAGTGGAAGTGGGTGGGGGTTATTATGGACATATTTAATCAGGCAGTAATCACACCTGCAGGCGCTTTTCATTTTATTTTCTCCATCATGCCCCCCCCCCCCCCCCGACAGGACGGTAGAGCGTTTAATTATGTGAACACTGCCACAGTATGCTAATGCATCCCTCCTTCCCCTAGAGGCCACAGGACTAATCTATGGGATGTATAAAAGGGGGGGTGTGCACCAGGTTGAGTCACGCACACCCATCCACCAGAGCACCAGTGTACACAGGCACTGATATGAATGATATGAACGATATGAACACACACACACACGCGGACGCACCGTACAAGGACGCTCGCATTACACACACACACACAGATGAAACGCACCCGTACAAGGACGCTCGCATTACACACACACACACACACACACACACACACACACACACACACACACACACACACACACACACACACACACACACACACACACACACACACACACACACACACACACACACACACACACACACACACACACACACACACACACACACACACAGAGATGACAGTCCCAGTGTGCACTTCTGTAAGGGGCCGTTTACTTTGCCTCCAGTGTCATTAGGAAGCTGACCTCATCAAGAACATTAAAGTCTAGTTTCTCATGGGGGGTAAAGAAAAATCAATACATACATATATTTATAAACATAATTCAGGGGTAAACCTGACGCAATGCTTTCAGACCAATGACATACACTGTACTTCTATGAAATGTATATCAGGTTTATTAGATTTAATATCAGATTTCTTGTGTTTGATGCGTTTTTTGAGAAGATGGGCGGTGGCTTGTGTTGGGGCGAGGGGGTGTCAGGTGTCTCAGACAGTGAGGCTTTATATCCTCTGGGGGGGGGGGGGTGGTCCAGTGATCAGCGATAAGTGAAAATGGTACGACACCATAAGAGGTTGGGAGGGTCCACCAGCCAATTGGAAGAGGTCAGTGGCTGGGGGAGGGGGAACTGGGTGTCCATTTCCATATGCACTGCCTTCATCTCTGGGCTTTCACTGCTTTGTCACTCGAACCTTCACGTTGTAATCAACACAGCTCCTTATAACTCTGCCCCTGACCCGAACAGCCCTGATCTTTGACCTCTACATGAGGGGCCCGTCGCCAGAACCAGTGAGCTCACCACATGGCCCTGCACCACTTTTCAAAGGTCAGTCTTCCAGGAGGAAGAGGAGGAAGATGACGACAACAGAAGAAAGGGAGAACAGTGAAGGAACAGCGAGATAAAAAAATAACTCTGGACTTACGACTGGTGGACACTGCAGTTGAAGAAGATGAAGTCCACGCTGGCAAACTTCTTCCCCGTCTCCTTGGACTTGAGGTAAAGCTTGATCACCCGCTGGTCACCTGCAAAAAGTCCCAGGTCAGTGCTATTCTACTGATCCCCGATGAGTCCCATTCCACTGATCTCAGATCAGTCCTATTCTACTGATCTCAGATCAGTCCTATTCTACTGATCTCAGGTCAGTGCTATTCCACGGATCCAAGGTCAGTACTATTCCTCTGATCTCAGGGTCAGTGCTATTTTACTGATCTCGGGTCAGTCATCATTCAGTTTTTTTTATTTTTTAAAATTTTCAGAAATCCGTCTTTTTTCCCCACAGAAAGACTCAGGTGTCTGAGGTACATCTGTAAGCAAAACAGATGTTTCCAACATTTATAAATAAACAGAGTATCTGTTCATTTATCATCTGACACCCCACCTACAATGGTATTTCCCAAATATTTCACCGGAGGTCATTCCAGACTGCTCTGATATCCAGATAGCTCAGTGCAGAAGAGGGGTGGAGGGCATCTCTCACCCTTTCCACGGGTGATGGGGGCCACATCGCGGGAGGAGGGGGACAGGCACAAGATCCGTTCGTCCTCTATGCGCCCCTCGCTCTCCGTGTAGTCCTCGAAGGAGCAGTTGACCCCCGCCGACAGGTCGGGTACATTGCGTGCCTGCAGCACCAGCTGGGGATGGGAGGGTGTGGAATGTTACGCTAACATTACATTAACATTAGGAATGCGCTTACCAATACAAGTGTATGCTGAACGCAGCAGCAAGGCATTGCAGCTTCCATGTGATTGATCAAAACACATCACATGATCATATGGAAGCTGTACAAACTTGCTGCTGATTGGCTGTCTTATGAACACCCAAAAATAGGTATATTTTTCAGAAAATCTAATCATAAACCAATGGCAAACATTTTTCACAGGCCTAATATACATTGTGGGGAAAAATACACAAAGATGAGCCTACTGGATATGTGTCCAAAATTTATACATGAAATGGTATGCAAGTATTCAGTCAAACCATAACAGGTATCAGGATATGTCATAGAGGTCTAATAAAAAAAACAATTAGTGAAAAACCGATGCATTTTCATTGATGGATTGTAGTTTTCTCTAAAATGCATGATGTGTAACGTTAATATCTTTAGGGCTATGCTGACAGGACTGCCTTGGAAACGTGTTTTGTAGCTAGAGATTGGACTAGGCAGCTGTCATTCAGCTAGCGTAATTGAACCGCGCCTCTTTTTAAGGTGGACTGATTATCACTACAGATGATCATTTGCAGTCACATCGCATTTTACACAATAGACTCCCTTAAATCGCAGCCCAAGAAGTTTCACTCGCCTGAAGGACTAGTGGTCCTGAAATTTGACTCGCCTGAAATGTAAACTACTCGCCTGAGGTTATTTTTCAGCCCTGCGTGTTAGTACACATAGAAAGTATGCATAATGGAACACAGCCGTGATGTTTTTTTTTTTTTTTCCCGGAAGCATTTCACGCGGCCTCTGAAGTTTGGATGTTTGCTACTGCATCAGGTATAATTATATGAAAAAAAAATGGTGGTGGCGACGGCCGTTATTGCACTCGATAATTATCGTTGCACTATATCGCCCAGACCGAAGTTTAACCCTCGTGCTGACCTCAAGTCAAAAAAAGAGTGGTGTACACTGAAGAAATACAGGACTGGAGTGTGAAGTAGGAAAAGCGCAGTTATTCACTGATTTATTGATGAATGACAGGTTGTTTCTACATGAAAAACAGATGTAAGGTCAAAAATTCAATGAAGAAGCTGGTGCGTCATTTTCGGGGGTGCGCAAATGATATGAAGACAACACACAGATTAAGCACTATAAGCACTATGTTCAGGGGTACAAAGGCAGAGCCTCACCTGTGACTCAAACCAGCAACCCTCTATTTCCACGCTCAGTTCACTATCGACTACTCGGCATCCTCTTCTCCACCAGACCACACCCCCCATCACTAAGTACATGGACCACCAAACACCACACACACACACACACACACACACCTGCACTTCAGACATGGTGACAGAGATGTTCTTCGGCTGGATGCTGAGCTCCACGCACTGTCGCGAGTCCGTGGCGAATCGCTGCGGCTCCTCCGCCCGGTCGCAGCGGTCCTTCCGAGCACAGCTGGCAGGGGGCGACAGAGAGGGAGACACTAGTGACCAGGAGCCAGGGATGATAACATGAGGTCCTGACAATCACCTTGCTGGTAGAACACAATAAACAGGGTACGATCATGGAGTTCACCTTGCTGGTAGAACACAATAAACAGGGTACGACCATGGAGTTCACCTTGCTGGTAGAACTCCACCAATCATACAGTACAATGATACCAACCAGCAGAACAACACTGAAAGTGATCGGTGGATACTGTCTGGCTATACTTCCCAGCTCCCTGTGGGTAGTAACCAGGAAGTACAACCCCACCAATCACCTACAGAGTTGTTCTATAGGCTGTTACAAACATTCTCAATGATTGGTGGAAGTCTAACAGCAAGGTAACATCATGACTATCTTATCCCAATGTTATTAGTATCAGTGGACCCTAAAGTCTCCACACTGAAAGCTTCGCTCAGGAGCATCCGTAATAAACTCTTCTGAGTACAGCATTACAACCGGCATGAAATACGGCCAGCTTTTTAAAAAAAATAATAAATATCGTTTTATGGTATTAATCTGCTGAACATGCAAAATATTAGGTTCTGGCACATGAGATTAAAAAAAAGAAACTAACTATCCCGTCCGCTTTTCCCAGTCAGCAGAAAAAAAAAAACATCTCCAACTACTCTCCTGAGATTTTTCGCTTTTATTTATCCTTATTGCCATAAACTTGGAGACTGCGGCAAAAACAGTGACGACGAGCCTCAGTCATGCTCCAGGAGGGGGAGGGAGGTGCAAGAGGAAGAAAAAATTCAAATGTACAAATAGAAGAAAACACAGAAAATAATAACTGAAGTAGTGTTGATTTCAAACTCAGACAATATGCTAACAAGTGGCGCTTTCAAAATTGCGTCTGTGATGTTCAATAAATGGATAATTTATTGAGCGGGAAAAGGGCATGGTCACGAAAGGTGAAGTGCTGGCCGTTTGGACTGGCCTCTGGTCGACCTTCCTCTGCTCAGTTAAAACGGTGTCCATTTCCCTCTCCGCTTGACGATGATCAGAGCCGTTTCAACATCTCCACTTTAATTGAAATGCCCCAACAGCCCCCTCCCCCTCCCACAGTCAATCAAAGGCCGCTGGGGGTTGGGATTTGCACCTGCTCATAATTATGGTCCTTGAAGTTCTCACAGCTGATTGGCTAGAGTCTGTATGCAGAGAACTTGACCCTGCCCACTTCATGAGGTCACTGCCTGTAGACTTTCTGTACTCGATGTGTATTACTACAATTTAAGTGGTGGATAATGGGGATAATGGGTGACCGCTGAGAGAATTTGATTTTAATCATAAACTACAGTGAGCACACATCTGATGCTGGGAGAGGGGGGTGGGGGGGGTGAATTCCACATTAAACAAGCAACAGAAAGCTGAAGCTTTTTCAAAAAGCTTCCGGAAAACTTCCAGGAAATTATTTCAAGGAAACATCTTGAAATGTGAGAGTGTGTGAGTTTCTGAGTCTATGTGCGAGCAAGGTGGTGTGACACTTAGAGAGGGGGAGAGAGAGGAGAGAGGGAGAGACAGAGAGAAAGAGAGGGAGGGAGGGAGACTGGGATTCACTCACATGTTGTGGAGGACACACCAGCCGCAGTGGGGGTCTCTGGAGTCCAAGCACTCTGCACAGCTGCTGTACTGCTCACAGCTCTCCACTGGCACACGAGTCACCTGTACACACACACACACACACACACACACACACACACACACACACACACACACACACACACACACACACACACACACACACACACACACACACACACACACACACACACACACACACACACACACACACACACACACACACAGCACACACACACACACAAAGAGGTAGAGTAACAGTGTGCTTAGACTGACTCACAGAAATCACATGCTGCACACAACGGTTAGGTGTTATCACTTAGTTCTGCAGTTACTGTATAAAACAATGCCATGTCGCTACATCACACAACACTTCTGTACCCATGTCTTTCTCCATATGTGTGTCTAGCATATGTACACACCTATGCAATAGAACAATGCATTACAGCAATGTGTGTGTGTGCGCGCGTGTGTGTGTGCGTCTGTCTGTGTCAGGGGAAAAAATATGCCTTAATACCAATGACCACCTACACTGACATGCGAAACAGCCACTCTATTTGGTGGATTGAGGGACACTTAAATGTTATTATAAAGCTCTGAGGCACAGATGCGACAGCTGGAATGAAATATGTGCCTCTTTCAAACCACAAAGCACCGTTCCTAAAGAGTGTGTGTGTGTGTGTGTGTGTGTGTGTGTGTCTGAGCACAGTTCCTAAAGAGCATGTGTGTGCCCGAGCAAAGATAGAAAAAAATTCTAAGATTAATGTCTATGTGGTCACTGAAAGAGAGGAGAGGTGGAGACATAGATGCACTTCCTCCTACGTTGAGAGAAATATACTGAAATAAGAAAAGTACATATATTTCAGCATAACACACATAACACAGACAAATGAGGAAAATCTGAAAATGTTTTCAGGGGAAGAGCCAAGAGGCCCACTCAAAACACAGTATGTTTCAGCCTGTAACAACCTGAGGGACAGTGAGTAACCACCCAGCAAGAGATGTAATACTTGTAATACACCCGCACTACTGTACAGAGATGTAATATCTTACACGTATAATAATCATGAATCTAAGTATTATTATTTAAAAAGAATAATCATCCATTTACCTAAACTTATTTTACCTTTTCCTTCACCACTATTATAATTACAATGTTCCTTAATTAAAATGTTTCCACACGACCGACATCATCACTAGCACTATCAAATGCATATTATTATGCATAGAGTCCAAAGAGTCAACAATAGCAGCTATAGCAACACCAGCTGGTTTTAACACAAAATCATTTTGCTACAAGTAATTGGGCACTTTTGTTTGCGATAATATTTTTATATAATTGTAGCTCTATTTCAAAGCATGTTGGCAGATTGATAGCCCCTTATTCTTGTAAGCCAGTAACAGGAACTGTATTTGCGGCAATTTACAGGAGGGAAAAAACCCTTCAATTACTATCAAAAAGAAGAAAAAAAAAGAAAAAAGATAAAAGCTAAAAGATGACAAAGAGAAGATGATCTCAGTTTAAGCAACAAGCTCTTTTGGTTTGCAAAGAATACAGGGCAAATTACGGCAAGCTCTTATTAATATTACAAAAGCCATTTTCATCCCGACTCAACCTAACTGCACCAGGGCCTCATCCTACCAGGCAGAGGAGGAGGGAAATATGGGAGCGTATTTCACATAAAGAGCAGCCGCCAAACAAGCTTGCCTTTTTTTTACTGGGGCCGTGAAAGAGTGAGTCTTAATCAGACGCTGCGGGGGGGGGGGGGGGGGCACGGCGGTGTAATAGGGGCTTTGTGGAATAATAGGTCGGCCGCCGGCACGGCACAGTGAGCTTCCTGTGATTGCGTCATGGTGTGTATCCATGAAATTTGCACAAAAATGGGACTGGCCATCAGACCACAACGGTGAGGATGGATAAACCCCCACCCCCCAACAACAACCCCCAAAAAACTGACAGGGTTTTAATTCAGTGGGAGATAACTTTTCCTTCAGGAGATAATTATTCCCCCTCCATGTCCCCGACCTGTCCCTTCTTAAATTTGGGCTGCCACATGAAAGAACACTGGAAAATTAAAAGTGCATTATGGTCTCTGTGTGTCAAACACAGCATGGGGGGCGGGGGGCGGAGGAGAGACTTGATTAGCCTTACATATAAAAGTGGTGATAAATTTGACTCAAACAATTATCACGGCATTTCTTTGAGCAGTATTCGGAAAGGTTTTCTGCACTACAATTAATGTCCAGATACTGGCCTTCCTCCTGACTGAACACAACGTCTTGAGTAAGTGTCAGATTGGCTTTTTACCTAATCATTGTGCCTCTGGCCATATTTACATCCTACACGCACTCATAAACAAGTATGTCTATCAAACAAACAAGGGAAAAATATTTGCCTGCTTTATTGGTTTAAAAAAGCATTCAACTCATTTTGGCAGGAAGGACTGTTCTGGAATAAGCAGAGCAGTGTAGGGGACAAAGCCTATGATATCATCAAATCGATGTAAGCAGATTAAGCATACATTCAAAACTGGAAATAAAAAACAAATTCTTCTCTCTGGGGTGTGGAGCGAGATGGAGCTGAGTCCAACACACTTTAGCGTTCACATCAGTCCATTGGCTACGTTGTGGGAATAGCTGGCTGCCCCTGGACCCAACCCACACGATAAAGCACTGCTCCCAAAGAGTGAGTGTGAGTGTGAGTGTGAGTGTGTGTGTGTGTGTGTGTGTGTACATTTGGCAGAATTATCCAGCCCATCCTCCTTTATGGGAGTGGATAACTTTTACACTCTGTTACAGACCAAAATTAAATAAGGGGATAAAACTTCAGTAATTCAGTAAAACTCTGTTAACAGAGACGCTCCTGATAATGCCTGCAGAGACCAATTAGGCCGATTCCGCCTGCCTGCTGCCAAGAGAAAAAGCATCAAATTCAGCGTTCATGTAAAATCACACTGACTTCAGTTACCAGTAGGAGGTGCTGAAGAGCAACCAGCTCCGATCAGAGACAGATTGCCCATACAATTCCTAAGTGCCCAAGTAATTCCTATATAATTCCAATACGAACTAGACAAATCCCTACAAAAAAACTACAACTACAACATTTGACAAATTTTGACCAACAAAAAAAATTTACATTGACCATTTGCATAAAGAACACAATTGAAATGTCACCAAGTAGAGGATAGCAATGGAGATATTTTGCCGAAATAAATAAACAAAAAAACAAAACCCCAAAACACAGCTGTACATTAACGATGTGCAGTCTCAGTGATTGACTGTGGCCTTGCCATGGAAACAGGTCGCCACGGAAACACCTGGCTAACTAAGGAGAACAGGTGTGACGGAGAGACAGAACCTTACTTTCTCCCAAGTACCGCTTCATCAGAAATGAGTACATCCCAAAATTCAGTGCGCAAATGAATCAAATGAAATACACCCCCTTCTGACCTCTGTAGCAGAAGAGGGGTTACATCTCTGCGAGCCATAGTCTACGAGGGGGTGTGGGCTAAACCATGTGTTGCGTTTCCAATAAGCTAATTTTTAAGTGTGACAGAGGTTTCTTACACTATTCATTAAAATCCTGTGGTTTAAACTGGGTTATGTGTCCATGGGAGGGGGAGGGCAGTGTTCTTTGACTGGGAGACTTGTTCATTTCATTTGTGTACTTTAATGCTCTTTTAAGAAACGGAAACCTGACCTTGTTCCAAAAGCTTCCAGAAAACTATTCCAAGGAAACTACTTGAAATGTGAGAGCGTGTGAGTTTTTTTAGCGTATCTGCGAGCATGGTGGTTTGACACTTAATATTCTAATAATAACGTGAAAATAAACGCCCAATATTTATGCATGTGTCCTGTTCTTGTATGTCTTCAGTTCTGTTCAGTGAAAACAGGAGGACATGTCGAGGCTGCAGGTCAAATTCAGTTTGGCACCATCTAGAATCCTCTATACCAGTCGTCCCCAACCCTGCTCCGGAAGATCTAGCATCCTGTAGGTTTTTCTTTCACCCCCAATTTGGCACACCTGATTCTAGTAATTAACAGCTCAAGGAGATATCTAGCTGTTGATTGAGGTGTGCTTTGTTAGGGTTGGAGTGAAAACCTACAGGACGGTAGATCTACAGGATTGGGGACTCTATACGTACCTCAGCAATCCACCACAGTAACACAACCACACCTTCATTCATTCATTTATTCATTAATTTGCTATCTGCCCCGTATGTCCAAAAACAGCGATACAGGTGTCCATTACTAGAGTCTCCTCCCCTTCCATTCCAGCCCTCTGTGATTGGCTTGTTGAACCAGCCTATGTGCTCTGTGCTCTTAAGAATGCTTCCAGCGCATGTTGTTTTGTAACAATGCTGCCCCTAGAGTTCTGCCTAATGCATTAAAATGTGCTCAGCTTTCCCTGCAGGGGAGAACCACGATTGCTCCAAGAGCGGGGTCGGGTGGGGCCACACTTAAAGGGCTAATGCTGCACCGCGGTACACAGACCCCACTCCCCAGACCTGCTGTGATAAACCCTTCCAGCGGTAGAACCAGCGGGCGATTAACATCTCATCAAACATCCTCTCGTACCCAGGGGAGACCACACCTTGCATTAGTACGAACAATCTCAATAAACGTCCGTCACAGAGCACTTAGCACAGTCTAATTTACGTGTATAAATGAATGCAGTGTCGATACAGTTGACCAAACAGGTTAAGATGAGATGAGGTGAGATGTGAGGAGTATATTAATACTCTCGAGATGTGGTGAGATGAGGAGGACATTAATACTCTCGAGATGAGGTGAGTACATTAATACTCTCCATATTAGGTGAGATGAGTACATTAATACTCTGGTGATCAGGTGAGGAGTACATTAATACTCTCAAGGTGAGATGAAAATCACAAAAAAAGATATCCACACTTATACACTCCCCTCTCCAACGATATGAGCATAAGGAAAGAGCCTGACAATTAGTATGGTGTTACCTGAAACAAATGGACCAGTCACAGCCTGCCCTGTCATTAGGTAAAAATAAAATGACCAATCAAACACAGGCACATAGAATATGCTTGTCAAGCAAAAAATGAAAAATGAATTAAAATTACACCTAAAGAAAATTAGAGAATAATTTATTTTCACATAAAGAAAGGATGGATGCTCATTGGCTGTTCCTCTTTGTGTAAACCCATCTGATACACAAACCTGCCCCTGCCCCATCTCTTTTATACCTGAAGTAAACATTTCCTTTCTTATAACAGAAGGACTTGCAGTGATTGGCTACATAAGCACACCTCACTCCCCGCCCCCAGACCCTAACGGTGAGTTTCTCTGAAGGAAAACCTTTCTGCAGGAGTAATATTAGAACAGCCCTTCCACATTCCACTCACGTGGACAGTATCCCATGACAGGACGGGAGAACTAAGGAGCACTAATGAACTCCCCAAACGTCCCCCCTGGACGTGTCACGCCGTCCCCAACCCCGCCACCCTCAGGCCACATTACGGCGCTCGCCTCATAAATCTATTTCAGCCAAAACCCCCTCCTCCCCCGCCCTCCACAAAGAGACTTCTACTTACAGCAGTGACCTTCAAAGACCCTGCTGTTAATTGGGTGGGCTCTCAGAACACCACTCCGTCCAGTTAAACCATATTTATATCAGGAGGCCGGCGGTTTTTAATCCTCAATAACATGACTGACCCAGAGAAGGGCAGCATAACCTCGACATTCGTAGAACTGGTGAATCCCTGACACAACTTCCACCACTGTCGACGTCACTGATAACTGCTGATAATCACAAAGACTCCTGACAGGAGAAATATTGCCACCATTCTCAGTTTATTAAATGAATAAACATTACCAAATAAACGCTAATGCCATTTTCGCTGTAACTACTTTGTCGCCGTACTTTCCGTCTCGCCTTAATAACAAGAAAATAATCATGCCCAGTCTAGACCAATCAAACTTGAACATTTAACCTGGCATAAATGTTAAATTGCAACTTTAAGATAAAGCATATAATAACAACTGAACACAACTACATTGGTCCAAGCACCTCTTACTGAACCATTGACGCAAAACAGCCATCATGTAACTAAGTTACAAATCAACAAAGTTTCTTTGTTTATTTGTTTTGTTTATTTCCACCTATAAAACAGCCCTCGGATCCTTCAGAAGACGTTGCTGGCAAACGCGTTTCCCTGACTACAGTATGTAATCAGCGAAAGGGCAATGGAAAGGGACCTACTGTCTGGCCTCTGCATATAAATCTAATGGGCAATAATCAAAACTGTTATCCCCGGTTAAGCAGAGTTTAATGTCTTCCTTAGACCAGCGGTTTGCAGTGGGGAGATGAACACAAGGAACGTTTAATTAACTGGCAGAGGATGCTGGGAATGGTAAATTGTTCTGTCACTTTGGGAAATGGAGTTTTTGAAGTCCGAGGCGCAACACAGCCCTCCATACCGTCATTTCTATTATCCTGGAAATGGAGACAAATCAAAAGAGAGAAATAAAAAATAAAAATAAAAAAACCACAAACAAAGCACATCGTTCCACTTCCTCCCTCTACTCTTCCCATAAAACACAGGCTTGATGTGGAAGAAAAACAAATCAAGATGTTAAAGCCTTTGGATCTGGTGGGACGGCGGTAGGTGACAGGTTTTAAGCACAGAATTGGATTACAAAAAAATAATAAGTGCGATGTTTGCTCCCTTTGGGAAGGTGGAGCGCGGCGTTGGGGGGTGTGGGGCACCGTGAGGCAGGGACCTTTCTCAAGGGCGTTGAATGCCTTGCCATTAGCCTTACTCACGGGTCTCCGTCTATTAATCTGGGAAAGGGCAAGCGGACCATTCGGAATGGAACGTGGGGTAGTAAACGTGGCCTTGCCGGATGCTGGCCGCCAAAGATTGTTAGTTTGACGGCCTCCGAAAATTTACAGCGGCGGTCTCGAGTCCTCGAGGGGGTGCCATGTCTGCAGGTTTAACGCCGGTCCTGGAGGGGGCGCTGTTTCTGTAGGTTTAAATGCAGTCCCGGAGGGCTGCAGTGTCTGCAGGTTTAACACCAGTTCTGGAGGGCCACAGCGTCTGCAGGTTTACCTCCAGTCCCGGAGGGCGTGCGTGCGTGTGCATGTGCGTGCACATGTGTGTGTGTGTGTGTGTGTGTGTGTGTGCATGTGCGTGCACGTGTGTGTGTGTGTGTGTGTGTGTGTGTGTGTGTGTGTGTGTGTGTGCATGTGTGTGCACGTGTGTGTGTGTGTGTGTGCATGTGCATGCACGTGTGTGTGTGTGTGTGTGTGTGTGTGTGTGTGTGTGTGTGTGTGTGTGTGTACACGTGTGTGTGTGTGTGTGTGTGTGTGTGTGTGTGTGTGTGTGTGTGTGTGTGTGTGTGTGTGTGTGTGTGCGCGAGAGAGAAAGAGAGAGGGAGAACCCCTCTGCGGGGTAGAGGAGGAAGTGAAGACGCTGGTAACATGCAAGACCTCTTATCAGTGCAATGATAATGCAAGACCTCATACTTTCACTCTACTGACCTTTAGCAGAAGCTCTTATCCAGAGAGACTTACAATGCAAACACAAGCACAAACATCAGGGATGGAAGTGCAGTAATTCCCTAGAGGGGAGACTGTAGTCCCAATGGAAACAGCAAGTGCACACTTGATTTACAACTTGTCAGCTACCTTGTTGAACATTAAACTAGGAACAACACTGCCCAAATGAGACTTAAACCACATTATGCAAATGACAGCAAAGTCATTCACAGTTACACTAAATCAGGAGTTCGGGCTTGATAATATTCTAAAGAGGGCCGTTCTTTAGTCTGCGATGGAAGATGGCAGACTATTCTGCTGTTCTGACTACCCTGGGAAGCTCATTCGACTGCAAAGGGGGCAGAACAGATGCCAGGCGTGGCTGGGGAGGCACGGAGAGGGGGAGGAGCGGTCACACGGTGGGGTCTGGCTGGTGCCCACAGTCTGACAATCGTTCCCCATATGCACTGCCAGAAAATGGTTAACTTACAATCCAGAAACAGGGAAAATGCCTGTGATCCATATGGGATGAAACGGTTATTTACATGTTAAATTAGCGGCCCAAGGAGCATAAGGAAGAGGACAGCCCCCCCCCCCCCCCCCCCCGCGTGGCCTTCCTTCTCATTGTCCCCGAGGGTATGCCAGTGGCCGCCCGTCCTCCCATCAGGCCGAGCGGGAAATTTGGCGAGGGCCATCGCACCTGGACTGCTTCATCTTTTCTCTGCACACAGAAATCTTTTCAAGAAAAGTAGCCGTGGATAATGAGTCACTCACAGTCTGAGCTCCTTGCGCTCGGTACTATCAGCAGCTGTCCGCCAGGACACGTTTATGCAGAGCCTGAGGGCCCAATGTCAAAATGTGCCACTTTGAACCTCTGTCACCCTATCTTAGCCTGTGTGTGTGCGTGTGTGTCTGTGTGTGTGTGTGTGTGTGTGTGTGTGTGTGTGTGTGTGTGTGTGTGTGTGTGTGTGTGTGTGTGCGCGTGTGCAGTGTTATATCTACAGTAATACATCACACGGGTGTGTGCTGCACGCATCCCAAGCTTGTGTCACATTTATTATTTGATAATGATGATGACTAATAGCAGGAACCAAAAAGAAATAATAAATCACGCGGCCATTTCGGCCTATCTCCTCCCTTTGCCCCCCCCCCCTCCCTCCCCGGTGGCCAGATTTGTGCCGAATTTCACGGTGTAAAATGGTACTCCGTCTCCTTGTCTCCTTGTCTAGATGTGATGGTAACCGTACCTGTTTCTGTGAGGGTGTAGATGTGATGGTAATCATACCTGTTTGTCTGTGAGGGTGTAGATGTGATGGTAATCCGGACTGAAGTGCATGTCTGGCAGGATGCTGGCGCCCTCGCTCACCACCATATTCTCGTACAGCAGAGGCGGCTGAGCGGGGCTGACCGAGTTCACCAGGATCTGAAACACAGAGAGGGACAAAGCCCGGTTACCTTGGTTACAGTTGCCTTCATCCTCACAGGAAATAAAGGGGAACGGTCACGTTTTGGGCAGAGGAGCTGAAACTGTAACCATAACTGAAACAGTATAACCATAATCATAGTGGGGCAAAGTGGTTAAGGAGCCACGCTGTAATCAGAAAGTTGCAAGTTTCAATTCCGAGTACATGCACAAAAGTAAGCAGTGGACTCTAATTAGCTCTATAGGAGATTTTATAGCCAATTTAAATGCACCTTTTGAATGTCGCTTTGACTAAGAGCTCCTATAAATTGTAATTACATTGGTAGGTAATAAACTGTAATTACATTTCTTTGGTGAATACCTGTATAAATGTATCATAATATTAAATGTAAGCTACACTGGATTAATAAAAGAAATGATCAATGAATTAAAGAATATAGCAGCCATAATAGCAGTCCAAAAAAACGGTGCGCACACACAGGAAAACACGCTCGCGCACACAGACAGACACACACACACACGCTCGCGCACACACACACACACAAACGCTCGCGCACACACACACACACACACACACACACACACACACACACACATTGTAGAAAGAAAACACTGTGAGCTAAGTTTAGATGACACAGTCACTCGGTCTAAGACGGGTAGGTCACCCCCCCTTTCCATGCTCAATGAGGAACTGCCACCACAAATTTGACCCAAAAGGACAAACGGAAGAAGTCAACCTGCAAAGACCTGGATGAGATGGGGACAGCGCAACCCTTTAACTGCTTTATCATTCCTTAATGGGGCCTCCTCCCTCAATGGGGCCTCCTCCCTCAATGGGGCCTCCTCCCTCAATGGGGCCTCCTCCATTAATGGGGCCTCCTCCCTCAATGGGGCCTCCTCCCTCAATGGGGCCTCCTCCATTAATGGGGCCTCCTCCCTCCTCCCCCAGTTCTTTGTTGCCTAAACCTTTTTTGTGTACTTATGCCACTCACTCTGGATGAGAGCATGTGATAAATGTCTAAATGCAATGTAATGTAAATTAATTTAATGCAATTTAATGTAATGTAATCCAATGCAATGTGACATAATATAACTTAATGTAATGCAATGCAATGTAATGCAATATAAATGTAAATTCACCTCCCCACTCTGTTTTTACCTCTTTACAATCCAGGAAAATGTCCATGGAGTCTACCCCGCCCCCCCCCCAGGCTGAAAATTACCAACACAAACGAGTAACTCACTCTGTGTACATGACCTAAGAACACAAGTGTAGCACAACACATGTGCCTCTAACATAGGTCAAACGGACACACTGTTGCTCACGCCTGCCCCTAATCCCGTTTATAAACTCTCGCAGAGTTTCGCTAGCCTCGCAAGCCAGCCGTTTAAAGACGGGGTCACAGCTAGGGTGGGAAGGGAGGCTTTGGTGCGGCCCGCGTGGCGGGGTTAATGCAAGGGGCAGGAGGGCCGCAGCCCCCCCAAACGATCCCAGCAGTGGCCCTCTACACCCTCTGAGACCCACGGAGTGTGTGTTTCCCCAAATAACGCCCTCATTGAACCTGGCAGTCCCACTGAGATATAAAATCAGTTTTTCCCTCAGCCTAGAGGGCATCACAATATACAAAAAAGAATATATTTTTTTAAGCGGCAGCTCTTTTTTTACTGGTATTTTAATCTGCTCTCACAGCTTAGCTGATTTGAAGTACTTAGCGATCTGTGTTTAAATGCATCATTGTACGCTTCAGCAGTAGTGCAAAATTTGCTACCTGCCAATAAAAGGTCATGGATTTGAATTTGGATTGGTGTCCAACTCAGGAAAGGAGCATTACACCTAATGCTAAAGTACATGGATCAGAGACAGCTGCACCCTCACTCTCTCTCTCCCTCCATCTCTCCCTTCCTCATCCTAACCTCTTCCCCGCCCAGTTGTTGCTGAATCTCGGTCGGGCGGTGGGTGGATGGGTGGGGGTGGGTGACCTCTCCGTACCCCCGTATTCCAGGTGTTGATGACACGCTCGGCAGTGATTAAAGGCCAAACCAGTCACCCAGGTTGGTTAGGTTCCTGCTACACCCCCACCCGCCCCGACACCGCCCAGCCCTGCTCCACTGCAAGGACGGCTGTTTTTGATTTATAATTGGTTTTACTTTATTTTGAGAGGAGGGCTTGGCGGGGGGTATGGAACAGGAGACCGGCGGGTTTAGGAAAACGGGACTTTGCCGAGCGAGCGCTGTTCACGCCAAGCACACACATCCCCTCCTGTCCTGAGATTATTCATATATAATCAGGTATAATTCCATTCGGACATGATTTACCCAGAATGACCCACTAGGGATGGCACTCCTCTCTCCCCTCTCCAACCAAATACCTAAAAAAGAAACCGCCACCGGTGGAGTGGGGAGGCCGAAGACAGTCACACCCCCACCACCAAAATTATCCATATGGGGGAGAGACGACAATACGGGGGGATTTTATCATGTCTACTTCCTCCTCCACAGTCGAACACATCCCCCTTCAGAGCCCTTTAGAGCTACATTACAGGGGTGATCTGTTAAAAGCTATTCACACAATGGCTCTCTGGCTGTCAGCCCACTTTTTACAAAGGGAGAGAAAGAGAAGGAGGGAGGGAGCATGCACAAATGTAGAGTGAAAGACAGTTTCATTTTGAAAAACAACCTAAATTGCACACAAAAAAATGACGATTGCAATGGGGGGGGGGAGGTTTGAGGGGGACGGCTCACGGCTCTGTGTGTCAAGTATCGTGATTGAGACAGAGAGGCGTCAGTAACCTCAACAGGTCGTGATTCACTCTATTGGTTTTGCCATTTGACCAGCACCATTTTTGTGATTTTCACCAATGTAATATTTCTTTAAGATTCTCCTCTACGTTGGGCATACGACTGTATACATGTCATACATCCACGTTGAATTTAAGTGATGTTGAGAAAGTGTGAGTGAGACCGTTATCGTAATCGTTGATCTTTAAACTGTCATTACATATAACTGTTCGTCGAAACATTAAAGCTTTGGCAATAAGTGTTGTAAAATGTCAAGCCAAAAGAAGTATCTCAATGAAATCGAATGGAATTGAGTTGACAGAGGGAAAGGAGTGAGAGGGAGAGTGAGAGAAAGAGAGAGCCTAAAAGAGAGAGACAGAGCGAAGACGATAGAGATGTTGAAGGGGGGAGGGGGGGGGGGGGGTGTGGGAGTAAATGCAGCCAGGTTCCATAGCCTGGCCTACAGAAGACGAGGCAGCAAGACGGAGAGACGGAGAGACGGAGAGAGCTGAATTCGGCGGCAGGCCCAGCTGTGCACAGCGGGGGTGGCCGTGTGCACGCGGCGTTATTGTAGGCGCCCCCGCTGCTGATATTGTCTGTGCTACATCACTTTCGTGGGTCACGCTGTCCCGCTCCGCTCCCTGAAATCTGCGACATATTACTCTCCCCGGGAAGCGGCAGGAACTGCGGAGCCGGCGGAAACAGGGGACACAGCGAGTCGAGTGCAGAGCACACAGGAAAAATGAGATGTGCAATTCTCTCACGCATTTTTTGTTTCTTTTTTGCTTTCTGCGTCTTTCTTCTGCAGTAAGCCACTACCCCCCGACCCACCACACCCAAGGTGGATCAGTCCAAACCCCTTCACTCCACCCCCCCTCCTTTGCAGTCTCTTTCTCTGGCCCGTTCTGCCTTTCAGACTGAGAATAGACCATAAAACCCAAAAAAAGGGGCGGGTCCAGTGTAAATTAAGACACGTCACTCCCATGATAGCCCTCACCCTGTTGGGAATATGATCGTGGGCCAGGGGTTCACACGGCGGTCATAACAGACACCAATAGGGTGGGGGGGGTCTGCCTCGGAACCCTCAAATGAAGTTGCCTTGTCAACGGCACAAAAGCTGCCCTCTCAGCTCGCCTGTGATGTAATCGAATTAGGAAGGTCAGCAGCTGGGCAGAAGTGCACTGTGGAACCCCACATAAACATGTAGGAAAAAAACAGACAGAAAAAGAGACGGATGCATTCTTTAGCCAGTTCCTGTTGGACACCAGGGGTTATTAAACTAGGGATAAGATGGACGTGATGTCACCTGACCCTGTAGACTCCTCATGATTGGAGCTCCTCCCTGGTCTCCATTTGAAAGGTGGTAACTAACTAGCGTTCTGCAGTGACAACACCATTGTCTTTTGTTATAATCTCTGCAGCACACTACCCTCTCATTCATCAACATGTCAAAAGTCTAAACATGTAGCAGACCACAAATGCCTCTGGACTTCTATAGTGTGCCAAAGGGTGGAGAATGTAGACAGGGTTCCATGAAATTAACTGACTAATCAGAGCCTTATCCTCCATTTACAGTGAAAGAAGTGCGTCAATCAAAAATCACGTTTGGAGACAGGTACCCCCTGAAGTATAAGTGATTTTTTTTGGTCACAAGGCGGCATTTTTCCGATTGGATTATTATTTTTGGCTTTTTCCAGGATTTGTTAGTTTTACTTGTTGGACAAACCGCCGTTGTTGAAAATCCATTGATTCTTGGGTGGGAGACGTGAAAACCTTTGGCTAATTAAATCAAACAAAGCACTCTCCAGATTAGACAAGAACCAATTAAATTACACCATACTACCAGCGCACTTTAGCACCTTTGATGTTTTAACAGGAAAAACACAAGACTGGAATCAATACGGTGGGGGAGCTGGAACGGGCTGTTGATACGGTCCGGCGTCCCACGTTGTTTTAGCTATTATCATCTCTTAACTTCAACAGAAACATTTAAAAGGCAATAACAATGAGTTGAGCCCAAACAAAAAAGCTCTGTGATCAATACCAGTCAAAATCTCCCTCAGCCGATGCATTATGGTCCAGCACAACTAGTCATCCATCTATTGTGGGCTGAGACGAAAGAGAGAGAAAAAGACATGAGAGAGAAGGGAGGGAGGGGGGGTGGGCGAGAGAGATAGAGATGGTGGAGAGAGAGAGAGAGAAGGGGGGGAGGGGGGGGGTGGAGAGAGAGAGAGAGAGAGAAGGGGGGGAGGGGGGGGTGGGGAGAGAGATAGAGAAGGTGGAGAGAGAGAGAGAGAGAGAGAGAGAGGGGAGAGAGAGAGAGGGAGAGAGAGAGAGGGGTGGGAGAGAGAGAGACCTAAACTCTACAAAGACAAAATGTGGTTTTCCAATAAAAAAATTTAGATACAGAGCTAAGCCAAAGTTTTTATTTGACACAACATAAACATATAGAACACTGCACAAACTAAATGCATTTAGATTCCAGTAGTTCCTCTGAAAATCTCAGCCTCCCAGGGAAAGAACTGTGAGAGGGGAAAGAACACAGAATGCAGGGATTTCTACACCATGAAGATGAAAATTCCAAATGAACTACGATTCAAAATTTGCCTGAAACTAACTGAATTCACCATTGAACAGACTGCACTCTATATGAGCCAGCTAGTCCTGAGACTCAGTTCTCCAACACCCTGCAACCTCAGGACCGTGTCATCACAGCTGAACCAATTAGAGTCAACAAACATTACAAACCTAACACAACCACAACAACCATTGGGAAACACATCCACAAACACAAAGCAAAATATCCTAGCCCAGAGCATTGTAGGGAGGGACTAGGACAGAGAGTGGGCCAATCAGAGAGCCCAACACCGACTTCCTGTCTTTAAACGTTCTAACCTGCCATTAAATTGATGTCCTTGACCTGCATCCACACCCCCTTGAAACTAAGACATTAGCCCTCCCCAAGAGCTAGGTCAACCTCTGTATTTTGCACCTCTCTCTATCTATCACTCACTCACTCACTCACTCACTCACTCACTCACTCACTCACTCACTCACTCACTCACTCACACACTCACACACTCACACACTCACTCACTCACTCACACACTCACACACACACACACACACACACACACACACACACACACACACACACACACACACACACACACAGTCTGTAATTTGTGTGTGCAAGTCCTCCCTCCCTGGTGGGAGGGCGGTGGATCTTTTGGCCGGTTCGCGGGGAGTAGGTGGTCAGCCCACGATTCAAATTAATCACCAGGCATGTGCTGTGAGCCCCCCCCCATCACTCCCTCGCCCCGGCTCTGTTTCCACGGTGGCACTTTCCACGGTCTGCATTTCATTGCGATGGCCCCGGGGATGCGGTCTTTCCCTTATTTCTGATTCCATTTGTCTCCTCGTCCCAAGAGCTCTTCCAAAGGAATGCCGTTCCAATTTTTTCTCTCCTCTCCCTCTCCGCTCTATCCTCCCTGCTTTCCCCTGAAGCCGGCGGGCGGCGGAGCAAGACGGGGGCCACGCGCTCTCTCACGGAACGTTCCCTGCGGTCGGAAAAGCTGCGTTTGAGGAACGTGGGGATGCATGGCTTTAATGGAAGGCCCTCGCTCTGCTCTGGTTATGTCGCAGCTCTAATAACCCGCTGGTATGCGACTGTACACGCATCAGTTCTGCCACGCAGCATCACCTGACCACTGGTCTTCCTCCCTCCCTCTCTCTCTCTCATACACTCTGTCACGCTCTTTCACCTCCCTTGCGTCTCATTCCTGCTCTCCCAATTTTCTATTAAATGTGCCGTTACTCCACAATGTTGCCAAAAGTAGACAACAAACAAACAACATACAATTATATAACTAAACTGCTGAGAGGAGGGGGTGGAGATCCATACATGCTTACATTTTTCTATTGAAAAGATTTGTCCTTCACTCCCTTTATTTCACAGGTCTTGAGGTCTGAAACTTGACGGCAACACTCCTATGATTATAACTTTCATACAGTATCTGGTGCTGTTTGCTTACCACTATACACACACATACATACTGTACATACATACATACATGCACATACATATACATCACCACCAGGGTGTGAAATTAACACCAGCCCCCAGCCAAATGCTGGGAGAATTTTGATTGTGGCTGGTAAAAGTTTTACTCTAGCAGCCACTTTGGCTGGTAACAAACCAGGTTGTTTTTATATTGTAAAAGATAAAGTGGCTGGTAAAACGTATTTAGAATCGTACGTATTTAGAATCCACAAGCCAGTGGGTGAAAAAGTAAATTTCATATCCTGATCACCACTATAAGTGCACTTTTTCTGTAAGTCGCTTTGGCTAAACCAAATGACTAAATTGCCAATTGCAAATCGGACATAACCGCGATCACAATCCCAATACATATTCACTGTAATACAGATTACAGGATGCAATCGCTCTCCCTTGTTTTCCTCCCCCCGGAAGGAGCGAGGAGGGCCTGAGAGAGTTGCAGTAGGGGAGGAGACTGGAGGGGACAGGGACGGACTCTACAGCAGCCAAATTAATCCCTGTGAACCACCCCCCGCCCCATATAACCTGACCACACAGGGGAGCTGACTTTACAGCACAGCTCTGAATATAGAATAAGAACAACAGAGAGAGACAGAAAGAGTGGTGGAGAGAGATAGGGAGAGGAGAGAGAAAATAGTCCCCTCTATCAGCTGGTCCTGGAGCTTGGTTCACTCAAGCCACAGTTTCAGGACCAGCACATTGATATGAAATCAATTAGAGTCAACCTAATTGCGACCAATCAAAAGCAAAATTACATCGCCTATTGGGACACACACACACAGTGCAAAATGCAGTGCTATCTGGCCCTAAAAAGACAGTACACACTGGCAAAATTACCTGACCATGACTGGTACAGAACAGAGCACCACCTTGACAAAGTACAGACTCAGTGAGCACAGCTTGGCCATTGAAAAAGGTTGCCACCGAAAATCATGGCTACCTATTCAGGAAAGGCTGTGCCAACACTGCCCTTTGAGGGAGGTGGAGACAGAGCTGCACTTCACAACCAAATGTGAAAAATATAAAGACATCAGAGAAAAATACTTCAATAAAATTCAACGGGCTCTGCCCATTTTCCAATGACCTCCCTGACCAAGGAAAATGAAAACTACTACTGGGGGAGAGAGCGGAGTGCTCTACACTTGCGGCACAGTTTATTGCTGCCTGCCACAGTCAGAGACAGTGAGTGATGGAACGCAACCACTTGCTGACATTCACACAGTACAAATACACACACCCACACATAAATACATGCATATATTCACGCACGCACGCACGCACACGTAGAGACAACGGACTACATTTCCAGGGATTCCACAGGAAACACAAGCAACCTTTACAACACTGCCCCAGCGTGACATCCGTAGTTACAGTGAGCCAATCCTGTAGCCTGGAAATACGTAAAGGGCAATAAAACTAATGGGTGGAGAGCTGTCCCGCATCACGTGGCGGGCGAGGGAGGAGCTTGCTGCTGGAATCGAGTATAAATGGGCGCCCTAATCAGCAGCGTGCATCATTAGCAAATCAAACGATCCAAAAACCAGTGTGAGAGAGAGACACAAACACCATGGCTGAATTAAACGCAACCCGCATTGTGCCGGTTTCTAACCAAAAGTTGGAAACGGAACTGAGCCAAGCACTCGCGACTGATGTGCTAGCTTCTAAACCACGGACAGAGACAGCAAAACCAGATGGGAAGACGACAACTTGTCGCTGGACCGAACAGCAAAAACTCTTGGACCTCCCAGAAGGGCTAAAGATTTTATTGCCAGCAGAAAAGGCCATCCACCTCACAGACAAATCATTTGCAACACAAATTCCACCGGAACTTCAGTAAGACTGATCATCCCAGGCATAACTTTAGCTGAGGAAGTTTAGTCTGTACTGTTTCTTGGCAATTTGATTGTATTGACTTATAGCTGTTATTATGATACGATTATAAGTCTTGCGTTGGCTAGCAAGCTAGCTGACTGATCTATCGTTCTATGGGTCAATGACAAATAAGGTTTTCAAAATGAAAAAAAGAAAATACTGACCAAAATTGATTTTAAATACATTCTTAATTCCACAAGAATGTATCCTGTGTATTTATATTTGTTTCATAGCTTTTAAGGTGATATAAATACATTTTTTAACAAGATTTCAGATTTTACCACTCAGAAATGTCAGGTGGCGCAACCATATATGAATTTTGAATAATACACTTTTAATGTATTTACCACTACTGAAAACCTGCAAATATGAATCACTGTAGTGTGTAAAATGCACATCACATGGTAAATTCCACTTTAATTTCTTTATTTATGGCAGTTTTATTCCATTTATAGAAACTGCCACTTCTTTTTGTTTTCAAACACCTTATTTTCCATAGAGAGAAAGAAAACAAAAATTCTAACAGTAAAAATGATTTGTATACATTATTTAAAGATTTTCAGTTATATTTCTGATTTAATTTTGCAGACTGCAATGGGAATGGATACATTTAAATGTAAATTTGCTGGTCGCACCACCTGACATTGTGCTCAATAACGATTGATATTCACTAAATAAAAAGAAGGATGTGTAAATGCATTTTACTCTGGTTTAATTTGGCTTTTATTTGAAACCTGAGCATTTTATACTGGAACTTAATCATACAATTAAATTTCATTCAGGCCAGCAACAGTGGTAATGTCAATAAGATAACATTTGATCAATGCTTAAATATAACTGAAACATCGTCTCAAGGAACACATTTCAATAATGAGGACTACATTTCATTCAGGTCAGCATTCAAAATAATACTGCACATTCAACATTTAAAACAATACTGCCACAATGGTAATGTCAACAAGACAACATTTGATCAATGCTTTAAAAATAAAACTGAAACATGAAGTCTCAAGGAACACATTTCAATAATGAAATGCAACTGGATAATTTTTTAAACTCTCTCTATGCTGTTCTGTTTTTTCTTTGCTTGATAATGGCATCTACAAAAATGAATGAAAAAATAATAACTTAAAAGGTACAATATGCAACTTTGAGTATCAGTTTTCCAAGGGTCATACCACCTGACAAGTTGAACCAACCTCACCATTACTCAAAAACATCAAATTATGTAATATTTGTGGGAGTTATTAACCTTGTTACTGCATGACAGGGGTCCTGTGGGGTCTGCTGTGTGGTGTCACACCCTGTTGCATCATTTTCTTACAGGCACAGTACATAAAACGATGTTTTTATGTCGGTCCCCCCCCCCCCTGACATTTGGAGAAGTCAATTTCTCGGACAAAGGTTTTTTAAGTAATGGAATAGTTTTGAAATAGGACTGTTAAACTACTTTCCGTCATTTATAAGCAATCTAACATCTAGCAAAATCATGCCAAACTATTTGATTAGGAATTTTATTGAGAAAATTATCCTTTTTATTGCAGTTATTTGCATGTATGTTCGGACGGTCGGTCGCACCACCTGACATTTTGGGACTTTAGAACACCAAAACTTGAAAAATAAATAGAATTTCAATAAAATGAGAAGGGTTTCTCATAAAGGAGATATTGTAGTGCAATTTGATATATAACATGTTTTTTTTATTTTTTATTATTGTTTTTAGGAAAGTAATGAATTCGGACACAAAAAAATCACGTCATGTCATTGACCCCTATAGCAAATATTCTGTTTAACCAAAGCAGGCCTCACGGTTTGCTCCTTTTTCCTAACCCTTAGTAATAATTGTGTGATATGGTAAAAAAAATAATCTCTTGACGTGTGGGAATTTGTTTATAGTAACGTTAGATACATACTCACAGCCTGCTCACTCCATGTGACTCCATTGTTCTCTGAACACACACATGGTGGGACACAGACACAAACACACACACACACACACACACACACACACAAATGCCAACACTTCTCCTATTCCACAGACTGTAGCATTCTTGTTTTCCTGTTTAATAAATCTATTTTTGTTAAACCTGGTGTCTGTTTTAATATCTCGACTAAACTACCTATATAGGCCCATTCTATAGTACTCGCTTCCTGTTTTTTGCTTGTTTTCTATTTAACTTGTGTTTTTGGTTATTTTATAGTTCAGAATGTATAGCTGACTGTGTGTACTACTCAGGTTTATTACTAGGGATAGCTCCTACGCTGTGAGAAAGTTGTGCTTTGTCGGATTTGCTTTGTAGTCGCGTCAATGACCTTCAATATGCACTTATTGTACGTCGCTTTGGATAAAAGCGTCTGCCAAATAATTGTAATGTAATGTAATGTCATATGAGCACGAGAGCCGAATCAAACTAAATCATAAGAACTCCATACCTTCAACCCTTATGAATTATTAGTTATTAGTGCTTTAATTATAAATTGAAGTAGCAGTAATCCATAATAATCATATGAGACTTTAATTTTAACCTAATTTAGAAATAATAAGGGTAAACCTCATTACTCCCTAGTTATCTACCTATATTTATCGCACCGTACGTAATAATTTATATGTATATTCCCTACATTACCCACCTGTGAGGACTCTTAAGACGGACATGTTTTATTTATCTATCCTCACTACTACCAAATATATATGTAAAAACCTTACAAAAGTAGTACCCAAAGTAAAAATATACAAACATGTTACTGCTTCACATACACACACACACCTGTTACCGTTTATATATTATACTGATTTATTATTATTGTTACTCTATCTTGTTGACATCTTTTTTCTCATCGAACAAGCTTAGGCAATACAATTGCACAATTTTAATTTAAAAAAAGAGAGAGAGAGAGAGAGAGAGAGAGAGAATTATTTATCTTTGTTCTGAGCATGGGGGGTAACCCTGATTTCTGGAATCAAGGACTTACAACCATAAAAGCAGAGATAAATGGACCCCAACAATTACTGAGGCATTTGTTTGAACATTAATCTCTGTAGCAAGACTTCTTGACTTCCTTAATTAACACAGACAAATTGGATGCTTTCCAAATCACAGCACAGCTGATCATATTTACACCCTACACACCCTGATTGAAAAATATTTTCCCAAAAATAAAGCAAAGATTTTTGCTCGCTTGAAGTTGATTCATATATTTCCAAAAAGCATTTGATTCAATTTGAAGCATTGTCTAATTCTACAAACTTCTTGAAAGCAGTGTATGGGTAAAACAAATTATATTGTTAAATCAATGCACACAGGTAATAATTGCAGCATAAAAATTGGCAACAAAAGAACAGGGGTGTGGAGTGAGACAGGGCTGCAACCTGAGCCCAACACTATTCAACATTTATATTAACAAATTAATCGATCTTCAGTCCATGATAGGATCTGCTAGAGAAATGCTGTCAGACCTGAGCCCTGATGGTAAACATAAATGTTGATGGTAAACTTTCAAAACTACCCAGATCTAAGGGAAATGCATATAATTTCAGAATTGGGATGCATCACAAAGAACCCTACACACTTTATAACTATTTAGGCCTATAAGTTACTCTGCAAATTTCAACCTGGCAATAAATGAACTGAGAATGCAGGGCATTCTTTACCATGAAGAGAAAAGAGCTGCACCTCCTCACCCAATGTGATAAATATAAAGAAATTAGAGAACATCTTTTTCAAAACTTAAAAACAATCCACCCAAACTTGCCTGAGATGCTACTTCTACAAATCATCCGAGAGAGAGAGAGAGAGAGAGAGAGAGAGAGAGAGAGAGAGAGAGAGAGAGAGAGAGAGGAGAGAGAGAGAGAGAGAGAGAGAGAGAGGAGAGAGAGAGAGAGGAGAGAGAGAGAGAGAGAGAGAGAGAGAGAGCGAGAGAGAGAGAGATGGTGCAAACACAGAGAGTCTGGGCTGCAGTTTTTTAGTTAAATATTTCAATATTTATATTCATTCTATTTTTGCTGCTGGAACTGCAGCCCTTGGCCTCACTGTAAACAACACAGAAGTTGAATTTCTGCACTATGCAGATGACCTGGTGCTGGGCAACAGCAGCACCTGAAACTATGACTGTCAGAGTATGACTGTCAGAACTGGACCCTGGCAGTTAATTTAAATTAGAAAAAAAATATGATCGTTCAAAAAACAAAGCCCAAATCTCAGGAAAGCAGACACCTCTTCACACTAAGTAACACGACCCTAGAACACACGTTACCTTGGACTATCATCAGTGCCTCAGGGAACTTTTGTCCGGCAGTGAAAGACAAAGCTTATAGAGCTTTATTTTAAAATTTCATCGTGCCCCTGACCGTGATTCCAACACTACACAGAGCCACTATGTGCGCAATGATTCTTCCCGCCAAGTCTCATCCACCCACCCCGGGAGCAACCACCCAATTTGACGCTCCCTCAAGGCACCGGCCATACTCTGATCTGGTAGGATCCGGCCTTGAACCCAGGCCCTCAGTGCGCAACTGCATTGACTCAAAGGCCAATTATTTTACCGCTAGCTTAATAGAGCGTTCTAAGCATTGAAAAGAAAATTATATTAAATGGACATATTGCTCTGTATGAAAGTGAAATACGGGGTCAACGCAAACAGCAAGGCTATAATAGATGGGAAAAGTGTCCAACAAAAACCCTGCATGCAGAAATGTGCTTAAATATATTGAAAACACAATTAAAAGGACCAATAAATGCACGCAGGGCAGAAATAGGTAGGTTTCCTAGGTTAGGTAAAAACATAAATCAGCTTCAGACCAGCACCACTAACCAATCACTAATTAGAGTAAAACTAAATAATAAAACAAAAACATTTTCCATCTGGAACACTGGGATGCAGAAACCAAAGCAGCCTTCTGCAGTTGGACAAAGGAGAGAAAATATCAATCCTTCCGGGAGAGCTTCCCAGTTTGCCTTGGCATGCCATAACCTAAGGGATATTGAGTAAACTGATCGCACAGAATGGAAATCGTTATTATTATTACTGTTATTGTAATATTGTTTTCGTTATTGTTCATATTATTATTCTTAATATTAGTGCTTTTGGAATTCTGTACCTGCATGTAGTCATGCCAGTAAAGTGCATTTGAATTTGATAGAGAAAGAGACAGGGGGAGAAGGAGAGGGGAAGAAAAGAGATGCTATGTTAATAGAGCCTGGTTTAGCATGTGTAAACAGTGCTGACACTCCATAAAAATGACTGGATGGAGTCAGAGAAAGAGAGAGAGCAAGATAGAGAATGCATTCTATAAAAATAAGCTTCAAATATCAATGATTAAACAACCAGGCGAAAGGGCGAGCGAGAGTGTACATGCTGTGGGTGTGGGGTGAGCTGAATGTGAAGGGGCGAGCGAGAGTGTACATGCTGTGGGTGTGGGTGAGCTGAATGTGAAGGGCGAGCGAGAGTGTACATGCTGTGGGTGTGGGTGAGCTGAATGTGAAGGGCGAGCGAGAGTGTACATGCTGTGGGTGTGGGTGAGCTGAATGTGAAGGGCGAGCGAGAGTGTACATGCTGTGGGTGTGGGTGAGCTGAATGTGAAGGGCGAGCGAGAGTGTACATGCTGTGGGTGTGGGTGAGCTGAATGTGAAGGGCGAGCGAGAGTGGTACATGCTGTGGGTGTGGGTGAGCTTAATGTGAAGGGCGAGCGAGAGTGTACATGTTGTGGGTGTGGGTGAGCTGAATGTGAAGGGCGAGCGAGAGTGTACATGTTGTGGGTGTGGGTGAGCTGAATGTGAAGGGGCGAGCGAGAGTGTACATGCCGTGGGTGTGGGTGAGCTGAATGTGAAGGGCGAGCGAGAGTGTACATGCCGTGGGTGTGGGTGAGCTGAATGTGAAGGGCGGAGCGAGTGTGTACATGCTGTGGGTGTGGGTGAGCTGAATGTGAAGGGCGAGCGAGAGTGTACATGCTGTGGGTGTGGGTGAGCTGAATGTGAAGGGCGAGCGAGAGTGTACATGCTGTGGGTGTGGGTGAGCTGAATGTGAAGGGTGAGCGAGAGTGTACATGCTGTGGGTGTGGGCGAGCTGAATGTGAAGGGCGAGCGAGTGTACATGCTGTGGGTGTGGGCGAGCTGAATGTGAAGGGGCGAGCGAGAGTGTACATGCTGTGGGTGTGGGTGAGCTGAATGTGTAATCAACTGGGCTCTCTTTCTCTCTCTCTGCTCTCTCTCTCCCACTCTCTTTCTGGTGTGGCTTTTTGGTGGCTGTTGTTACTTATCTGCTCTGGGAGGTAATTAATTCCGGCCGTCTGGTGGAGGTGCTGAGAGCAAGGTTTACTCTGGGGCCTTGATACTTCAAAGACGGACCGACTTATCTTCATAAAACACCCGACCACCTCCCCCCCTGTACACCCTCCATACCCCTAACCCCTAAAATTACATTTCTCCTGCAGTGTACAAACACTTACACACACATATATATATATATATATACACATACATATACACACATACATACCGTTCTCTCTCTCACAACACACAAACGCACACACACTGTTCTCTCTCTCTCAAACACACACATATACATGCATACACACACACACACACACACACACACAGTTCTCTCTCACACACACAGACACATTGCTTTCTCTCTCTCTCACACACACACCACACACACCACACACACTTTTCTCTTGCTCTCACTCGCCGTGCGCGCACACGCCTGAATCAGTGCTTGTGGGTTTCCAACAAGAACAATTTCAATGCACTGTAGTCCATTATGAACATCTCAAGTCACAGTCTGGAATAATTCCTTTAAAAAGATCCCTAACATCCACAAAGTCAGCACATTACACACACCACACATACACACACAGTCACACACACACACACACAAACTCATACGCACACACGCACATGCACATCCATGCACGCCCATCTTCTCTGTAGCAAATGGTCAGGTAAGGACTATGGAAGACACTGTCCACCCAGAATTCCCTGGGGGAGAGGGGTCTGTTTCCAGCTGAGTGAACACCTCCAGAACAGCTGTTCAGCACTGCAGTGGACCCTCCTCACAGCTGTGCACAGAACGCACCAAAAAACAAACTCATACTACATGGAGGCGGAGGTCCATGCATGGTGTATCACCCCCCACCTGCAGTGTACAGTGGGAGCCAAGGCTATACTGAAGGAGCCCTGTGTTAAAGAGAGAGAGTGTGTGTGTGTGTATGTGTATGTGTGCGCACGTCCAAAGAATATTTGGACAGCGTACCTGTTTGTGGCCATTTGCTGACATCCCTCCCTGGCCCCCGCCTTGTCCCTACTGCCTACAACCTCCAACCCAATGACCCCACCCCAGCTCCACCCCCCCCCCCAAATTCATACAGGCGTGCGGCAGGAAATCCGCACCTCCGGATTGACGCGTCTCTCTCCCTTCACATTAATTATGCTTGTAAGCAAATGCCGTGGCCTGAACCTCAACTTTCTTCAACTGATGTCACCTTTACCTTGCAGTCTCATCAGAAGTAAGGTATCTACCAATCACGGCCAGTTTTATTCTACTTATTACTAACGTACCTCATGATTGGTGGAGCTCGCTTCTATTTTCCATTTGAAAGCTGGTAACCATAGAGCATTACATATTAGAATTAGCACTGGGTTATAACCACCTGATGAAATTATTACACCATTATGAAAGAGCCATTGAGCAGGTAGACGGCAGTACCCATTCCTACCAGCAGAGGGTGTGATCCGTACTGCCGCATGCAAGGCATTGCCCCGTCCACCACTTGCGGTCGTAGGCCAGCAAATTAAATCCATCTGTCTACATTATGGATTTCAATCCAAATGGACCTCTTAAATACTCATTCTTTCAACCCCATCTCTCTCTCTCTCTGGTCTCTCTGTCTCTCTGTCTCTCTGTCTCTCTGTCTCTCTCTCTCTCTCTCTCCCCTCCCTCAGACTGGCTGGTATGTTTCCGCTGAAGGCGCGCTTGACCGCAGACGCCGTACTTCTGGTCCACATCCTTGGCACGCTCTAAATCACTCGCGTGTGCCGGCAGAGCCAAAGGCCCTCGAAAACCAGGAATCTTGTTACCGAGATGACGGCAGGTTTTGGGTACCAGCTAGGTCAGGGAACCGTGCACTCGAATCCTGGGTATTGTAGCAGTGATGTTGCGCAAGGGTAGCACACCCAAAGTACATTAGCAAATATCCAGCTGCACAAATATGTTATAGGTCACATACTCTCTGTACAGGGATTGTTCACTGTCTGCTCCTGTAGTTGAAATCCTCTCACACACACACACACACGCACACACGCGCACACGCACACACGCACACGCCCATCATAAGCTTACAAGGGTATATACTGTGCTTGACTGATTAAAAATTGACAGGAAGGAGTGAAAACAGCTACTCTGCTGAAAATTCTTCAAAGAAAACAACAACAAAAAAAAAAACATGTGTCAAGAAATCCCGTGGCTAACAGTGGAGTGTCTGTTTAAGTATCTGCTTTTACGGGTAGTTAACCAGCGCTCCTTTCTACCCATCTGTCTAAGAGATGATATTATGAGAGGGAGGACTCCCTGCACACACGCGCACGCACGCACATATTCACGCGCACGCGCACACGCACAAACGCATTATCATAATGTCACATTTACCACTCTTGTGAGTTCCGAAACAGTTCCCTTTCATTCTGAGTAGGGCCCACAAGCAAACATTTAGCAAGCCAGGCTGTAGCAAGCTAGGCAGGCTGTAGCGAGCTAACCAGGCTGTAGTGAGCTAGCCAGTCTGTAGCGAGCTAACCAGGCTGTAGTGAGTTAGCCAGTCTGTAGCGAGCTAACCAGTCTGTAGTGAGCTAAGCAGGCTGTAGTGAGTTAGCCAGTCTGTAGCGAGCTAACCAGTCTGTAGTGAGCTAAGCAGGCTGTAGTGAGTTAGCGGTCAGAGTGAGTGATGAATTATGGTTGAGGAGTTACATCTGCCCTGGGACCACATTCCACAGCTGGAATCTCACTTCTTTGGAAATGATTGGGTAAAACTTTGTGTGTGTGGGTGTGTGTGTCTCCCACATGAATGTGTCTCTATCCTATGCAAGAAGCCAATGTTTCCTCGCCCCCCCCCCCCCTCGAGATTGCATGAACTCCGCAAGAACTTCTCCTCTCATGACCTACAGAAGACCCAGGCAGCCATCCAACACAGAGAGAGAGGAGAAAGAAAGATAGAGAGGGGTAAGGATGTTATCACCAAAGAAAAACAAGAGTAAACACCTCATGCCTGTGTACATTATACACACCATTAAAACTCCTGTTATTGTTAGCAGGTGATAATAATGGCAACTGTCAGGAGTTAAGCTGCATAATTAAACTTCCATTTGCCATTGTGTGCTTGTCACCTCTTGAAACACTGTCCTGTGCCATGCCAATAAAATACCTCAGAAATGAAGAGGGAGAGAGGGAGAGAGGCTCATTCGTAAGTGTGATGTTTCTTAAATTGTTGCTTACAAATGTACTTGCAAACACAGCATATTTTGAGTTAATATTACTATTATAATAATTTTCTGTTTGTACTTTTGTATGTTATTTTACTTATCATACATTAACACTCTCTCTTGGAACAGTATTAAAGCACTAGTTCACCTCACACAACCTCAGTGATGGCTTTTCCAGTGATAATTTAATGTACAATTTAACAGTTTCTGCACTGTGTTAATGTCCACAAAGGCACTATAGAGTGCTTTACTGCTGAATACCACTGCTCTGTAGACAGTTATCCATTAAGAGCTAGGCAGTGCACTCTATGGTATCTCATGGCTTGGTGCATGCTGGGAAGTCCAGCTTCACCAGGAGGGACTGCGTCATGTGGAGGTGTGACAACTAAAAGCATGGCTAGCTGGTCTGTAGCTTTGTGATGCCTGTGATTGGCTGGAGGACCACAACGGAGGTCTCCGCCTCTACAACGGGGGTCTCCGCCTCTACAACTGGGGTCTCCGCCTCTACAACGGGGGTCTCCGCCTCTACAACGGGGGTCTCCGCCTCTCTGCGCTTACTCACACCGCCCAATATTTATAAGGAAAATCGTCCCCTTGGAGCGGGCGAGACCCCGACAGCCGGATTAATCACTGGGAATGCTCAAAACATCAATTGCCTATCCTATCTGCACGCGGGTCACCTGGGGGGGCGGCAGGGGGGAGAAGAGGCCATTTAATAGCTCTGTCTGACAGGGGATTATGTAGGCCACCAGCACGTGCCTACAGGGGAAAACATGCCTCCCTCAACCTCTCTCCCTCCCTCTCTCTCTCTCTCTCTCTATCCCTCTCTCTCCCCTTCTCCCATTCTCACTCTCTCTTTCCAAATTCAAAATGGTTTATTGGCGTGACATATTAAAAAATTACACAAAATGAATAACAACAATATAAATATGATATAAAACATAAATATTAAATGCATAATAATAATGATAATAATGATAAAACACATATATCATGTGTTTTGCATATTACATAATAATTGTTGGGGGTTATATAATAATTGTTAGGGGTTAGGGGTCACTGCTGTCTCTCTGCCGGTGGCAGATGGACACATATTGTGCTGCCATATTTGCACAGCTCCTTTCCTCACCAAGGATGATTTGTAGTATTTGGATCTCAGGTTGGGTTGGGAAGTTTGGGTGTATTGTTTTTTTAATTTTTAAGAAGTTGTTCTCCAATTTCTGAATTGAAAAATTTAATTTCTAAATTCATGGTAAAGAATGAATCTTTCTCTTTCAGTTAATTCATTGCCAGGTTGAATTATGAGTACCTTATATTCAGGCCTAAATAGTTACAGTGAGCACCATAATTAATTGGGCAGTGACACATTTTTTGTTATTTTGGTTCTGTACTTTAGTGCTTGATTTTGAAAAGATACAATGACGTTGGAGTGCAGATTGTCAGCTTTAATTTGAGGGTATTTTCATCCATATCGGATGAACCGTTTAGAAATTATAAAACCTTTTTGTATATATATTTACTTCTCCTGACTTATTTTTTCCATAGAGTTCAATAGGAAAATTTGCCAGGAGACAACCCATAAAGTGATACATCCATCCTGAGGTTTGATACCTCAGACCCTTGATGATTTACAGCCATTTCGAGTCTATAGAGTCTATAATTTTAAACGGTTCATCCGATATGGATGAAAATACCTCAAATTAAGCTAAAATACAGAACCAAAATAACAAAAAATGTCACTGACCAATGAATTATGGTGCTCACTGTATAGTGTGCAGTATTCTTTGTGATTTGTGAATTCTGAGATGATATGCATTTCCCTGAGATCTGGGTCTTTTTCTGAAAATAATTATCTTTGACTTTTTAATATTTACTATCAGGGCCCAGGTCTGACAGTATCTCTCTAGCAGACCCAGGCCCTGCTGTAACCCCTGTGCTGTGGGCGACAGCAGAACCAAGTTATCTACACAGAGTAGTTTGACTTCATCCTTTAGCATGAGACCTGGGACTGAAGATTGCTCCAACAAAGTAGCCAATTCATGAATATAAATGTTGAATAGTGTTGGGCTCAGGTTGCAGCCCTGTCTCACTCCATGCCCCTGGAGGAAAAGATCTGTTCTTACGTTGCCAATTTTTATGCCGTAATTATTGCCTGTGTACATTGGTTTACCAATATCATTTGTTTTACTCACTGCACTGCTTTCAAGAAGCTCTCTCTCTCCCTCTCTCTTTCTCCTCCCTCTCCCCCCACCTCTGTGTCTCTCTCCCTCTCATTCTGTCATTTCCCCATTCTCTCTGCCTCTCCATCTGTCTCTCCCCCCCCCCCCCCCCCTCTCTCTCTCTCTCTCTCTCGCACACGCACACGCGCACGCAAACACAAACACACACAGCCACCTGAACTGGACTTCCGTTACTTTCAAACTCCTCCACATTCCAGCTAAGGAGAAAACCCTCCCACAACTGGGCAGGCCCAGGGGACTGGGTCACAGTACTGACACAAAGGCATCCCATCATATGCCCACAAAACGAAAAAATTAAAAACTTATAAACGGCGATAGAGGGCAGAGACCATGGCAGCCCCAGCACTGCTGGTAGTCTGTCTCATTACAGAAACAAGAGACTGTGTTAGCGCACCACAGCAGCCCTGCTCTGCTGGTAGTCTGCGTGATTACAGGGACAGAGACTGTGTTAGCGCACCGTTCAGATCTGTAATTACAAAGGAAGAGATAAGACTGCTCCACTGGGAGTGCAGGGCTGGTTACAGGACCAGCGATGCCTCAAATTACCATTTAAAGCAGCCATACATAATTAAACAAAGCCAGATCCTAACTAAGTCTGTTTTTTTTTTTGTTAACCGCCCGCCCACACTTGCAGTCCTGAAAACATCTGAAACCTCAGCTCTGGTCTGTGTTAATGCCATGTAACCATGAGTGTTATGTAATAAAGGTATGAAGTGCCCCTGTAAAGCACGAGGGTGATGACAGGGGGCTGTTTTGGGTGAGGAGGCCTGCGGTATGTCACAGACGGCGCCCGGGTGGGGATGCTGGGCAGGTATGCGGTCTCTCTATCATTAAGCATGTCATTCAAACCCTCACACAAGCCCAGCCCCATGAGGCAATGAAACAGTGCAGAGATAGCACTCCCCCTTCTCGACAAATCTACTCCTGTACCTCTGCCCCAATTCCCACACCCCCCACCCTCACCACCACACTCGCCTACACTTCCACACTCCCACAGAAAGTCACTTAATAACCCCCCCATCCCCAAGCCCCCTCCTCCCAGGGCAGGACAGGCTTGGATCTCTGGGAAAACGAAGACCACAAATCCAGAGAGAACACAGAAAGTACAGCAACACAGGAAAGTCGGTCACCCTGCGGTTTAACATTCCAATTTCAGGAAAGTTATCTTTACCTACAGACCCCACCCCCCCCCCATCACACACACACACACACAGCCACACATACAGTCTCTCACACACACACACACAACCACAACATCCCTTAAAGAAACCCTACCCTGGACTCAAACTTCAAAGGGCTCCAAATGATTAATGAGAAAAATGAATTGAAATTCTGCAGCAAGCCAGCTCTCACACCAAATAACCAGACACAAAGCATCACTCTCAGACCTTTAAAAAACATCTTTCTGAATAAATTTTGAAAGACAAGAGAAATCTGACCCCTGCTGCACTTACTCGGAGACGTGAGTAACGCTAATGATGTCATCACTGCCCCCCCACTGCCCCCCAGAGTCCTCCCTGACTCCTTTTGTCTGCCTGTCTACACCCCTGTCCGTCACTGTCAGTCTCCCACCCCTGCGTCTCCTGGCACCTGACAGAATGCCCGACCACCACCCCCCCCCCCCCCAAAAAAACAAAAAAAAAAACAAAACACCAATTAATTTGCAGAGCGCACCCTATAATGTTACGCTGAGGCCTCAATCGATCAATCAGACAATTTCCATGAATTTCATTTTCCTCTTAGCGGTAACCCGACCGCGGGCCCGGAGATAACCGAAACCGCAGGGCCCTTCCCCCTGGAGCATGGACCCACACCCTTCTGTTCAGAGGGCAGGGGGTGGGCCTCACAGCTGACACGCGGGTCAGGCGCAATCTAACTGCGCGCATGTGTTACCTTGCCAACGGAACCGGCGCTCCAACGGCGTGCAGGGGAGGCGACCGTGCCACGCGCGGTTTGTAAGTGAGAGCGAGTTGCTGCTAGAACACCAAGAGAAAAAGTGGCCTACGGCTATGACAGCAAGGCCAGAGCTCAGCTCGTAAAAGCCCACTTCGGGGAACAAGAAAGGCGCTGAAACGCGGAGGGGTGACGAAAGACAGCTTCATTTCTCCTCCGAGTCGAGTTTGTGCCGTTAGCGGGGGTCCAAAATGCATTTCCTGTCGTCTATTTCACTCATTTTTTATTCTGTTTGTTCTCACATTAAATCTGTCGCCGCTCAAAAAGAAAAGCAGGGCTTTTTTTCTTCCATCCACGTTCTCAGGGTATGTTTCGGAGTGAATCACTAGCCGGGATTTCGGGGGCAAAAAGTGGGCCGTTCGTCAGCTGCTGAGCACTCTAGTCAACAGTGGATTTAAAACATTAACTGGCATTTTCTGGGCTGTCAAATGTAACCAAGCCACACAAACCAACATCCTGCCGATATCTGTCAGCTACCACGTCCACACACACAGAGAAAATATTGGTGTGAAATATACAGTATATTATCATTACTGTTATTATACTACTATACATACACCATTATACACAAGGCTAGTTCTTTGTGAGATCATGCAATTAACTCAGCTGGCACGCACACATACACACACACCACAGAGCCATCACAATCTATGGAAAGCCACTCGTTGGTGTCTGAGTGCACACAGTGCCTGTGCGCTGTAAATGAAACTTTTCCATGTTGCCGGTGAAGATGGGGGGGTTGTGTGGGATTGCTTGGCGAAGCTGGCCTGCTGAAGGAATTAACCGCCCGACAGGAAGTTCCAGGGACTCCAGCGGGACGGAGAGAGCTGATGGGGCTGAGCCAGCGCATGTGACCTCGTGATGCTCCCCCTTCGCCCAAACTCCTCTTAAACAACATGAGGAGGTGCGCTGGGCTTTCTAAATCCGAAAAATAAACTGGGTCAGCTAACTCACTCAAACAAAGTCTTAGCAGAATGCATTGTCCAATTCAGCAGTGGATTCAAAAAATGCATCAGATTAGCATCAGAACCTAGCATAGCCGCTATGTTAGCATCATCCATTTACACATTTGGAACTTGCTGTACCAGTACCAGGTCAAGCATTTCCCTCAAGGAAGCAACAGCAATGCATCAACTGGGGTTTGAACCATCAGTCTTAATGTTTACAAGACCAGTGAATGCAAAACTTCAGCACATTACATGCACCACTACGAGCTCCAGAGAACAGTAATTCGTCTGACCTTCATAACCTTTTACTGCTGACCCTTAATAACAGGACACAGGTTGCTGGCAGCTGAACAACCAAAACATTATACCTTTATTACCCTTTTTAACAGTATGTATTTTAAGGTGGAATGAAGAATATGTGTGTGTGCATGTGTTTCTTTGTGTGGGGGGAAGGGGGTTGTTCATGGTTTGTGAGTCTTTGGTGAGGTCTGTAGAAGTTGTTTCGACGTGTGTGTGTGCGCGTATGTGCGTGCGTATGCGTAGGTGGTTGGTATCCTCCAGCTAACTCCATTCCCTTGGTAGTGTCTGGGGCATTGCCAGCCTGGGCCGTGTTTAAACCCTGCCCCCCGGTGCGCGTGTCACTGCCCGTGTCACTGCCCATCACGCTGCCTGCTACGACCAAAGCTGCTGCCAATGTGGCCAGTCTGGACTGACTAGTGGGAGATCAGATCAACAAACACACACGCACACACGCACAAACACACGCACAAACGCACACACACACACACACACAAACGCACACACACACACACACACACACACACACACACACACACACACACACACACACACACACACACACACACACACACACACACACACACACACACACACACACACACACACACACACACACACACACACACCATCTCCAAAGCACTCACTGCAGACAGAGAATGAGTTTAATACCCAGGGCTAATCATAGCCCACCACAATGAAGTTAACACATCAAAGAGCCGGGGGTTTACTGCAGCGCAGAGGGGTAATGGGGTGACAGCTGGGTGATCAGCATGACCTGGGGTACCCCGGAAAAACAGCAGAAGCCTTGGGGGGGAGAGATCATCGGGCCCCTGGGGGTCTCAGCAGCTCTTACAAAAATAAAGGAGCTCACCATCCTGCCTGTGTGGAGCCCCAAGTCTGGCTCTCAGTACGGGGCTGTAGTCTGTGTGGAGCCCCTCTCAGTACGGGGCTGTAGTCCGTGTGGAACCCAAGTCTGGCTCTCAGTACGGGGCTGTAGTCTGTGTGGAGCCCCAAGTCTGGCTCTCAGTACGGGGCTGTAGTCTGTGTGGAGCCCCAAGTCTGGCTCTCAGTAAGGGGCTGTAGTCTGTGTGGAGCCCCAAGTCTGGCTCTCAGTACGGGGCTGTAGTCTGTGTGGAGAACCCAAGTCTGGCTCTCAGTACGGGGCTGTAGTCTGTGTGGAGCCCCAAGTCTGGCTGTCAGAACAGGGCTGTAGCTGGAACGCTAAGTAAAACCAGAGCGTGTGAATCGGGGCAGAACGAGGAAGCAGTAGGATTCCTTTCGCTCCCTACGGATCCGCGCCTTCCTTATGGGCCGAGCAATTTAAAAACCCAAATGTTCACTTTTACATTAAATCACACCACATCCCCTTAGCAGATACTCTCATCCGTAACAAGTGTGACTACAGAGAGAGGATGTTTGTATGTGGGTGGGCTTGTGTGTGAGTGAGTGTGTGCATGTGTGTGTGTGTGTGTGTGTGTGTGTGTTTGTGCGTGTGCATGTGCGTGTGTCTGCATGTGTGTGTGTGCGAGTGAGTGTGTGTGTGTGTGTGTGTGTGTGTGTGTGTGTGTGTGTGTGTGTGTGTGCGAGTGTGTGTGCGTGTGTGTGCGTGTGTGTGTGTGTGTGTGTGTGTGTGTGTGTGTCTGCATGTGCGAGTGTGTGCGTGTGTGTGTGTGTGTGTGTGTGTGCGTGTGCATGTGTGTGCGTGTCTGCATGTGTGTGTGAGTGTGTGTGCGTTTGTGCGTGCGCATGCTATTACGTACCAACACCACAGTACATTACACCTATCTCAAGGTCTAGCAAGCCCCCTTAGAATCAGTTACCAGTGCAATGACAAGTACCAGGATCATCAATTACACTATTAGCACGACCAGCTACCACATCAATCACAGTCAACTACCCCCTTAACAGATCAAGGCACAGAGAAAGCACAGAAAGAGTTGCATCTTGGGAGAGAACTGCTGAAGTGTGATTCCGCTGTAGATTTAACACCCTGAAACCGGCCGGGTGAGGGTTCAAATCCCACATGAGAAACTGGGTAAAGACACGGAGGGAAACGAGCGGATACTGTGGCGGCAAGGAACTGGGCTTGTAACCAAAAGGTTGCAGGTTCGATTCCCAGGTAGGACACTGCCGTTGTACCCTTGAGCAAGGTACTTGACCTGACTTGCTATATCCAGCAGTATGAATGGATAAATGTAATAAGAAGTTGTGTAAGTCGCTCTGGATAAGAGCGTCTGCTAAATGCCTGTAATGTAATGTAATGTAATGGATAGGGGCGTCTTCTCTGCCGGCAGAATGCCGTAAGGGGAGACGCTGAAGAGCGAGGGGGGTATGCGTTATTCGTCTGAGGACCATAACATGGGACAGGTCCATTAGCACCACAGAGTCTGTTCTTACCCTCTCCCTCCCTCCTCACCTCCCGCAAGCTGACATCTGTTCAACGACGGCCCCCTACCTCCCTATCCCCACGGCTGCAAAACCAACACCCCCCCCCACCCCCACAGCTTCACCAGCTGCGACCTAGACTGCGTGTAACCAGAGGTTTGATGGCGGTCTGGCAGAATGCTGTTGGCCAGGTTTGGACTGAGAGTGCCTCCTCTGTGGACCAATCAACAGGGTCATAGTCCCAGCGCGGGCGGTGTAGTGTGGGGGGGGGGGGGGTGTGGGGTGGGGGTGGGGGGGGGGGGGGGGTGTGGGGTGTGGGGTGGGGGGGGTCTAATCAAGGCAAAGGACACAATGCACACGCACGCGTACACGCGCACACATGCTTGCGCACACACATACACACATGCACACACAGGGGATTAGGGCAGACCACAGTGAAATTGAACCCAAGCACTTCAACGCAGTGAATAAAAAATCAGGAAAGAAAGAGTAGAATAAGAGGGAGAGTGAAGAAGGAGGGAGCGGAGTTCAGCCGAGCCGGGCCCACAGATTTTTAACCACACAGATTGTATAAAATCCCCCGGGAGAAGGGACTTCTCAGCCAGTCTCTCTCCACACACTCAAATCCAGTGATCTAGAGTGAAGGCTGGGATAAACCACATTTAAAAGGCAGATTAAAGTGCTGAAAGATTGCTTGCAGGCAGCGGAGATGAGGAGCCGTGCTCTCGCGCTCTCTCTCCGTCACTCTCTCTCTCTCTCCGTCACTCTCTCTCTCTCTCTCCCTCGCTCTCTCTCTCGGTCATGCAGTGTTGACTCTGTGGTGATAGAAGCAAACTGAACAGCGTGTTGGTAAACATCCGGGGGGGGGGAGGGGGGGTTCCCTCACAGATTGACAGCCGGGACATATATATAAGGTCATGCAGCCACAAACGGGGGAGGGACTTAGAGGAGGGATAAAGGAGGTGGGTGTATCAAACCTGCTGGATTTCTCAACCAAGGGCCGGATTCAGAGATGGCCAACTTAAATCACGCACTTTAGTGCCTCTCCTGCGCGTATTCTAGCCTGCGCTACTCGGGTGCTTTTCCAAAAATGTGGGTGGCACAGGGCATAATATTCTAATGACCTGTTTCTTGTACCTGCCCCCTGGGTTGCCAGCTTTTTACTAAAAGAAAATGTGTGTGGGGGTATACATTTACAACATGTCAGTGACAATGCCTTTAATAACCTACCTTTGCACATCGTAGTTGCTCTTGTGTGATGGGGAAGGCAGTGAACGTATTAATTAATCCGTTGCATTGATAAAATCTCTTGACTTGGATATACCCATCACACAATCAAAAGAAATCATCGCTGGACAGTGGTTGCATGCAATATTATTAAGTAAACAAACAAATCATTGGATTTACTGAAAAAAAAAAGATTTCTTTTTTTAACGATTTACCTAATAAAGTTATGTAGCCTACGGTGGTTGAACACAATAGCCTATATGCAAGGTCTTCAACTTAATCATTTTGGAGAAGCTGTGCAGACACAAGTCGTCTCTCTGTCAAAGCGAATATGATCCAGACACTGTCCATCAATTAATCCATCTAATATTGGTCTGGTATGTAGTCAATCATAGCCTACTTTTACATATTTTTCTTTTTATGACAGCTCTTTGATAATTGTAAGTAGGCTAGGCAAAGGAAAATAAGACCAAATATTATTTTCAAAGAACATGCACTCATTCTAATATCCATTTTTGCAAAAGATGCTGTATTTTTCATAATCATCTATTGGCGGTGCTAGACCGCCAATAGAACAAAGTTGCATGGAAAAGTTTAAACTCTGAATACACGTATCTTGCAGACATGCCTCCTTTTCATCAAATGTGTGTGTGTCTCCTTTTTCAACAAATTATGTTGTTGAAGTAATGTGGCTGGTGAAATGTAGAAAATGGTTGGTGATTTTTAGAATCCACAAGCCACTCTGGCCAGTGGGTGAAAAAATTCACCCACATTCACCACAAAATAATACCCTGCCTCCATCACTCAGATAACAACCTTTTACACCCTCTAGGAAACACACGCTTATACACACACACTTACGCATGGAGACGCACGCACGCACAAACACAAACACTTCCTTCTCTTCATTCGGCCGTTAAGAATCATTTGACCAAGAAAGTCAGAGAGGCGCAACAGCAGCTCTTGCCATGGAGACAGATCAGGACCGGGGAGTCCAGGTGAGAGATGTGTGGACAGAACGCAGAACGCCCGTAGATCTGGGTCCAGGTGAGGTTCTGCCTGGGGTTTTGGGGACAGTCCAAACACTGATCTGGGGGAGAGACCTTGAAGAGGCCAATAAAGGTCCCCCCCATACCCCCCACCCCCCCACCGACACCGGACTACCTGCTTTTTTTAAAAATGAATTTCTTTAACAAATCCAAGCAGACACACTAAAACTTTAATCTAATTGCCAGTCTTTTTCAGTTAGTAACAATAGCAGATTAAAAAGAATGGAAAAAGGAATATTTTACTTCCTTTAAGCAGCTTTAGAGAGGAGAGAGAAAGAGAAAAAGAGAGAAGCAGGCAGGGTGTGTCAGACTCACAGGACCCTTAGTCAAAGGCCAGTAAGCGCAGAACACATGACTGCTAATGGCTTTACCGTGACGGCCAGGAACAGAAACGTTGCCCACGCCAGCTACTCCCCTCTCCTTAATCCAAAAAACACTGCACCCCAGCCACTCAGCACATTAATATACACAAATGCTAAAGGTCTCTCTCTCTCTCTCTCCGTAAATAAGTCTTTGTGAGGGGTGGTCAGTCACATGACCACAGGGCTTTGCGGGGAGATTTCCTGCCGAGGCCGCATGCAGCCCACGGTGCCGTAACCACGCCAACGCCCTATGCACCTCTTTTCCTCTCCCCGTCAATGCCAGAGGCATGTGACCTCCCCTGACTCATCACTGCCTGAAAACTTCCGCCCCCGTCTCAAATCAAGCGCTGGCTGATCGCGTCTAGGCGATTCTATTACCGTCAGTCCGCCGTCAGCATCTGCTGCTACAACATCATGCCACCACTTCACATCAGATGCGTCACACCCCATGACTCCAGCTCTTTCTGTGTCATGAGCTATGACTCCAGTCCATTCTGTGAAACGCGCATGACTCCAGATCTTTCTGTGTCATGAGCTGTGACTCCAGTCCTTTCTGTGAAACGCGCCATGACTCCAGCTCTTTGTGTCATGAGCCATGACTCCAGTCCATTCTGTGAAACGCGCATGACTCCAGCTCATTCGGTGTCATGAGCTGTGACTCCAGTCCTTTCTGTAAAACACGCCATGACTCCAGTCCTTTCCAGTCCTTTCTGTGAAACGGGCCATGACTCCAGTCCTTTCTGTGAAACAGGCCATGACTCCAGTCCTTTCTGTGAAACGGGCCATGACTCCAGTCCTTTCTGTGAAACACGCATGACTCCAGTCCTTTCTGTGAAACACGCATGACTCCAGTCCTTTCTGTGAAACACGCATGACTCCAGTCCTTTCTGTGAAACGCGCATGACTCCAGTCCTTTCTGTGAAACGCGCCATGACTCCAGTCCTTTCTGTGAAACGCGCCATGACTCCAGTCCTTTCTGTGAAACGCGCCATGACTCCAGTCCTTTCTGTGAAACGCGCCATGACTCCAGTCCTTTCTGTGAAACGCGCATGACTCCAGCTCATTCGGTGTCATGAGCTGTGACTCCAGTCCTTTCTGTGAAACACGCCATGACTCGTCCTTTCTGTGAAACGGGCCATGACTCCAGCTCTTTGTGTCATGAGCCATGACTCCAGTCCATTCTGTGAAACGCGCATGACTCCAGCTCATTCGGTGTCATGAGCTGTGACTCCAGTCCTTTCTGTGAAACGGGCCATGACTCCAGTCCTTTCTGTGAAACGGGCCATGACTCCAGTCCTTTCTGTGAAACGCGCCATGACTCCAGTCCTTTCTGTGAAACACGCATGACTCCAGTCCTTTCTGTGAAACGTGCATGACTCCAGCTCTTTCTGTGTCATGAGCCATGACTCCAGTCCATTCTGTGAAACGCGCATGACTCCAGTCCTTTCTGTGAAACGCGCCATGACTCCAGTCCTTTCTGTGAAATGCGCCATGACTCCAGTCCTTTCTGTGAAACGCGCCATGACTCCAGTCCTTTCTGTGAAACGCGCATGACTCCAGCTCATTCGGTGACATGAGCCATGACTCCAGTCCATTCTGTGAAACGCGCATGACTCCAGTCCTTTCTGTGAAACGCGCCATGACTCCAGTCCATTCTGTGAAACGCGCCATGACTCCAGTCCTTTCTGTGAAACTCGCATGACTCCAGCTCATTCGGTGTCATGAGCTATGACTCCAGTCCATTCTGTGAAACGCGCCATGACTCCAGTCCTTTCTGTGAAACGCGCCATGACTCCAGTCCTTTCTGTGAAACGCGCCATGACTCCAGTCCTTTCTGTGAAACGCGCCATGACTCCAGTCCTTTCTGTGAAACGTGCATGACTCCAGCTCTTGCTGTGTCATGAGCCATGACTCCAGTCCATTCGGTAAAACGCGCATGACTCCAGCTCATTCGGTGTCATGAGCTGTGACTCCAGTCCATTCTGTGAAACGCGCCATGACTCCAGTCCTTTCTGTGAAACGCGCCATGACTCCAGTCCTTTCTGTGAAACGCGCCATGACTCCAGTCCTTTCTGTGAAACGCACATGACTCCAGCTCATTCGGTGTCATGAGCCATGACTCCAGTCCATTCTGTGAAACGCGCATGACTCCAGCTCATTCGGTGTCATGAGCTGTGACTCCAGTCCTTTCTGTGAAACGCGCCATGACTCCAGTCCTTTCTGTGAAACGCGCATGACTCCAGCTCATTCGGTGTCATGAGCCATGACTCCAGTCCTTTCTGTGAAACGCGCATGACTCCAGCTCATTCGGTGTCATGAGCCATGACTCCAGTCCATTCTGTGAAACGCGCCATGACTCCAGTCCTTTCTGTGAAACTCGCATGACTCCAGCTCATTCGGTGTCATGAGCTATGACTCCAGTCCATTCTGTGAAATGCGCCATGACTCCAGTCCTTTCTGTGAAACGCGCCATGACTCCAGTCCTTTCTGTGAAACGCGCCATGACTCCAGTCCTTTCTGTGAAACGCGCATGACTCCAGCTCATTCGGTGTCATGAGCCATGACTCCAGTCCATTCTGTGAAACGCGCATGACTCCAGCTCTTTGTGTCATGAGCTATGACTCCAGTCCTTTCTGTGAAACTCGCATGACTCCAGCTCATTCGGTGTCATGAGCTATGACTCCAGTCCATTCTGTGAAACGCGCCATGACTCCAGTCCTTTCTGTGAAACGCGCCATGACTCCAGTCCTTTCTGTGAAACGCGCCATGACTCCAGTCCTTTCTGTGAAACGTGCATGACTCCAGCTCTTGCTGTGTCATGAGCCATGACTCCAGTCCATTCGGTGAAACGCGCATGACTCCAGCTCATTCGGTGTCATGAGCTGTGACTCCAGTCCTTTCTGTGAAACGCGCCATGACTCCAGTCCTTTCTGTGAAACGGGCCATGACTCCAGTCCTTTCTGTGAAACGCGCATGACTCCAGTCCATTCGGTGAAACGCGCATGACTCCAGCTCATTCGGTGTCATGAGCTGTGACTCCAGTCCATTCTGTGAAACGCGCCATGACTCCAGTCCTTTCTGTGAAACGCGCCATGACTCCAGTCCTTTCTGTGAAACACGCCATGACTTCAGTCCCTTCTGTGAAACACGCCATGACTCCAGTCCTTTCTGTGAAACGGGCCATGACTCCAGTCCTTTCTGTGAAACGGGCCATGACTCCAGTCCTTTCTGTGAAACGTGCATGACTCCAGCTCATTCGGTGTCATGAGCTGTGACTCCAGTCCATTCTGTGAAACGCGCCATGACACCAGTCCTTTCTGTGAAACACGCCATGACTCCAGTCCTTTCTGTGAAACACGCCATGACTCCAGTCCTTTCTGTGAAACACGCCATGACTCCAGTCCTTTCTGTGAAACACGCCATGACTCCAGTCCTTTCTGTGAAACACACCATGACTCCAGTCCTTTCTGTGAAACACGCCATGACTCCAGTCCTTTCTGTGAAACTGGCCATGACTCCAGTCCTTTCTGTGAAACGCGCCATGACTCCAGTCCTTTCCGTGTCATGTGTCGTGATTGCAGCGCAACTCCCTTCTAAAGACAGCCACGCTACAATGCCATTGACCGGTCAAGGCTTTCCGGAGCATGCCGTTACCATCTTGGCTGGCTGGGTCAAAACGTGGATTTACACATGGAGGACGGAGGGGTTTGGGAATGCAGCGGGAGAAGGGGAATTCTGGGAAAATGCACATACGGGCCACTATGCAGTAAAAACCTTGTACAGGCAAGGGAAGCTTGAAGCACAGGTAAAACTGATGAAGGCCACCTGGTTACTAGCACAGGCCTAATGGCATCACTGCAGTAGTGCCACTCCATTTAGCTTTGAATGCAGTTTATAAATCCTTGGTGAAAATAGAGTACAAATTATGTGCATCATTCAAAAAGCCGCAAGTGAAAGGAAATTATTCTCGGGATGAAACAGAAAAACAAAACAATTTTTCCCATCCCATCAACATGGCGGGATATAGGGAGTGACCACGCGCTCCCTCCCTCCCTCCCTCCCTCAACGGTGCCCACTACGCCTCCCTGCGGACCACCCATTCTGCCCGCCTCCATTTTTCAGTCTGCCGGATGACTCCCACGAGAAACGCGGAGCAATTACCACGCTAATGGACAAGGCACCCCCGGAACAGCACCCCACCCCCTCCAACGGCTGAATCAGGCCTGCTCCTCTCTCACAAACAGGACCATGACACAAACACCTCCAGCAGGAGGAGGAAGACAGGGGAGCCAGGGGTGGTCTGATGGTGGCGGGCCAAGGACTAAGCGAGCCACCCACTGATCCAATCCCAACCTTACTTTTCCAGAAAACCTCCTACGTTGCCGTTGCACTATCAAACTCCCAAAAGCGGCTTCTGAATGCATCCTCTCACACCCATCCCCTCGCCCCCTCTGGCAGCCAATTGCAACACTCCTAGGGGTGTCCAGCAAATGAGTCACCCCCCCCAAGCCCACCAGTGCCCCCGCCTCCGCCTGCATGTGTGTCAATAAGTCACAAGGGAGTCCCCAGCGTATAATCACCATAAAAAACACACAGCGCTCAAGTGATATTTCCACAAAAACAGAAGAAAGGAAGAACAGAATGCATTTGCTGCTCAACAAGACAGTGAAACGGCCGTTCTCTCTCGGGGCCCCCGGTCATTCTGTTATGTGGAGGAGAAGACTCTCTGGGTCATTCTGTTATGTGGAGGAGAAGACTCTCTGGGTCATTCTGTTATGTGGAGGAGAAGACTCTCTGGGTCATTCTGTTATGTGGAGGAGAAGACTCTCTGGGGCATTCTGTTATGTGGAGGAGAAGACTCTCTGGGTCATTCTGTTATGTGGAGGAGAAGACTCTCTGGGTCATTCTGTTATGTGGAGGAGAAGACTCTCTGGGTCATTCTGTTATGTGGAGGAGAAGACTCTCTGGGTCATTCTGTTATGTGGAGGAGAAGACTCTCTGGGTCATTCTGTTATGTGTAGGAGAAGACTCTCTGGGTCATTCTGTTATGTGGAGGAGAAGACTCTCTGGGTCATTCTGTTATGTGGAGGAGAAGACTCTCTGGGTCATTCTGTTATGTGGAGGAGAAGACTCTCTGGGTCATTCTGTTATGTGGAGGAGAAGACTCTCTGGGTCATTCTGTTATGTGGAGGAGAAGACTCTCTGGGTCATTCTGTTATGTGGAGGAGAAGACTCTGGGTCATTCTGTTATGTGGAGGAGAAGACTCTCTGGGTCATTCTGTTATGTGGAGGAGAAGACTCTCTGGGTCATTCTGTTATGTGGAGGAGAAGACTCTCTGGGTCATTCTGTTATGTGGAGGAGAAGACTCTCTGGGTCATTCTGTTATGTGTAGAAGAAGACTCTCTGGGTCATTCTGTTATGTGGAGGAGAAGACTCTCTGGGTCATTCTGTTATGTGGAGGAGAAGACTCTCTGGGTCATTCTGTTATGTGGAGGAGAAGACTCTCTGGGTCATTCTGTTATGTGGAGGAGAAGACTCTCTGGGTCATTCTGTTATGTGGAGGAGAAGACTCTCTGGGTCATTCTGTTATGTGGAGGAGAAGACTCTCTGGGTCATTCTGTTATGTGGAGGAGAAGACTCTCTGGGTCATTCTGTTATGTGGAGGAGAAGACTCTCTGGGTCATTCTGTTATGTGGAGGAGAAGACTCTCTGGGTCATTCTGTTATGTGGAGGAGAAGACTCTCTGGGTCATTCTGTTATGTGGAGGAGAAGACTCTCTGGGTCATTCTGTTATGTGGAGGAGAAGACTCTCTGGGTCATTCTGTTATGTGGAGGAGAAGACTCTCTGGGTCTCTCTATAGGAGTGGTAATTGATTGGGAGTGGTCAAGAAGTAGACCATGCACCCAACACAAACTACGAAGCAGGATTACAGAGTAAGCTGGATAATTGCACTAGCTGGATAACTGCACCGAGTAAAACCCGAAACCCTCCCAAATCTGGAACATGGACTGAAGTAAAAAGAGCTGTTCCTGGTTTTACTCAGTGCAGTTATCCAGCTAACTCAGTAATCCTGCTTTGTAGTATAGCCTCTGGGAAATGCCTGTTTTTCAACCATAACCCTTTCTGTATGCTAAAAGTAGGATGAACCACGTTGGTCTCTTACTAATTATTTACTTGCTAATCAAATAAATTATTATTATTATTATTATTATTAGCAGCAGTAGTAGTAGTAGTAATAGTAGTAGTACCAGCAGCATCAGTAGCAATAGCATTAGTAGTATTAAGTTAATGTATAAATAGCCAGCACTACAAACTTTGTTCTTCTCCTCTCCTCTCCTCACTCGGCTGCAAGGTATAATAACCTTGCCAGTGGCATGCGGGGCTCTCAGCGTTTGCCCGGACTCCAGCTAAGTGGCTGCTGTCCAATTATTCTGAAGATCACAGAAGCTGACGCGGATCCCGGAACCTGCCGGTACAGTCCTGTGACTCCCGCAGAGCTCTGGAGCACGGATTAGCGCCGGCGTGCCCATAGAGCAGTTCTGCCCCAAACCTTGTCCGTCATCCGGCCGCCCGACGCAGAAGAGGATGCCCAGTGTCTCCCCAAACCGCGGGGGCGACTGGTTTAACAGACAGGGCTTTAAACTTCAACTGTGAACTAGTTTTCATTCGTATAAATAAGTTAGTCTGCCTCCTTTTTGGGGTATGGCCAGAGCTGACCAGCGGTGCATAGGGGGGGGCGGGGGTTGTTGGAGAGGGGCTCTTATTTGGGAGCTTTCATCTCACCTAGCAGAGGAGTCCATGAGGCTGTGCACGGTGCCAGCCCACACCTATAATCCAGCCTGGCAGTGATAATCCCAGCCTGGTTTCGTAGCAGCCTGTGGGGCGGCCTGCCAGCAGCTCGGACACACACCACACCCATTGCACACCACACCCACATATACACTGCACACACCACACACACACACACATACACTGCACACACCACCACACCCAAATATACACTGCACACACCACACACACACACACACACACACACACACACCACACACACACACACACATACACTGCACACACCACCACACCCAAATATACACTGCACACACCACACACACACACACGTACACTGCACACACCACCACACCCACATGTACACTGCACACACCACACCCACATATACACTGCACACACCACACACACACACACACACACACACCACCACACCCACATGTACACTGCACACACCACACCCACACACATACACTGCACACACCACACACACACACACACACCACCACACCCACATGTACACTGCACACACCACACCCACATATACACTGCACACACCACACCCACACACATATACACTGCACACACCACACCCACACACATACACTGCACACACCACACCCACACACATACACTGCACACACCACCACACCCAAATATACACTGCACACACCACACACACACTAGTGTTGCACGGTACACCGAAACTTCGGTACTTTTTCGATACTTAAAAAAAAAAACGGTTCGGTATTAGAATTTTCCGACGTTCGGTACTTTAAAAAATATATATATATTATTCTTTTTTTTAATATAATCTTTTTTTTCTTTTTCTTTTTCTTTTATGTAGCTGCAATATTTCCCTTACCGCAGAATGCTGGAATGATCAAAATAGCATCTGGAAAAACCCTTGCCAAAACAGCTTCGGTTTCCCGTTAGGCCTAATTAAATTTTCAATGGCAGCGCTGATATTATGAGGGTGTAATTATAGTTTCCGCCTCTACGCAAAATGGCGCACTTTCGTCCGTTTCGCTATCTGACCAGAACTCTTACATTTTAGTGTAGAGTAAAAGCTAATACTGCAGAGGCAGGAGTTTGATTCTGCCTGTTTTTAAGGACTGATTATGGATCAGCACTATGGAGGAGTCTCAAAAGCAGCTCTACAGTGCTGCAAAGATAGCTGATCCAGAAACAGTCCTTAAAAACCGGTAGAAACAAACTCCTTGTCCTGGGTTTAAGTTGTATAGTTCTGAATATCATTTGTGAAGCTAAGGGGGGTTTATTGTATACAATAAGTTCTGTTTTAAGTTTATTAATATTATAAATAACTAATATTTATTTACCATACGCCTTTGTGAGCAAATGTTATTTTAGCTCAGAATGGAGAAATGCACCACTTTGTTACCAACACCCTCCCCATGTGTGCGACGACTCTCCATACCCCGACCTGCGCGATGATACTACCTCGGCCCCGCACGCGCGTTTGATGACACCGTGTACGCGCAACAACACTGGTAGTTTCGAGGGGCCTACCACCCGGCCTGAAAAAAAATCTAGGGGAAACACTGTACTGTATGTGACTATTCTGAAATAAATGTATTCTGTAGCAAATTTCTGAATGATACAGCTTCTTCTTCAGTTCAAACTTAAAACCATGGATGTGCAGGGAATATTTTTTTAGATATTGACATTTAAATAAAACTAGTAGAAACGAGGAGGAAATTGCCTCTGAAGGGCCAAAGTAAATAGGGTTAAGGTCATTTCAGTAGAGGTACCGAGTATCGAATCAGTATCGTTTCAGTTTCAAGTACCGTTTCAGTATCGAGTATCATGATACTAAACCTGGTAGCGGTATCGAAGTCAAAATTTTGGTATCGTGACAACACTAACACACACACACGTACACTGCACACACCACCACACCCACATGTACACTGCCCACACCACACCCACACATACACTGCACACACCGCGCGTGCACACACACACACACACTGCACACACCACACCCACATATACACTGCACACACCACACCCACATATACACTGCACACACCACACACACACACACACACACACACACACACACACGTACACTGCACACACCACCACACCCACACATACACTGCACACACCGCGCGCACACACACACACACACACACACACACACTGCACACACCACACCCACATATACACTGCACACACCACCACACCCAAATATACACTGCACACACCACACACACAGACACACACACACACGTACACTGCACACACCACCACACCCACATGTACACTGCACACACCACACCCACATATACACTGCACACACCACACACACACACACACACACACTGCACACACCACCACACCCACATATACACTGCACACACCACACCCACATATACACTGCACACACCACACCCACACATACACTGTACACACCACACCCACACATACACTGCACACACCGCGCACACACACACACTGCACACACCACACCCACATATACACTGTTCACACCACACCCACACATACTCTGCACACACCACGCCCACATATACACTGCACACACCCACACACCCACACCACACACAACCACGCACCCAGTGCCAGCCTCTCTAAGGGCTACGGTGCTCTCAGCTCTCACTTTGTCACGACAAGAAACCTCATGTGTTTTTTTGGATATGTAAGACTCTACAAGCATTTTACTCAATTTCATTTCACTCTCGTGAAGTAAACACCACTTCTGAAACATTGGAATTGCTCTCACTTTATTTCTTCCACTGATGTGTAAGTTGGGTCACTCAATCACCAATAGTATGAAATTAATAAAAATCAAACACGTTTAACATTTCTCATGGTTAAGGATGAAGCCCCACAGAGCTTTGATTGAATGTGCCCAGAGGAGAATTGTGAGGATGTAGGAAAGTATAAAGAATGTACCCAGACTCCTCCTCTGAAAATTGAAGAAGGCTGCTGCTGATGACGGATACGGCACGCTCGCAAGCCGCAGACCACAGCCAGTCCTGCCACGTCCAAAAGTAACAAGACCAATTCACTGGCAAAATGGCATTTTTCGTTTTCTCTGTTATTTACAATTCAATTGTTCATTTAATTTATTGTACATTTTCTTCAAATAAATACAATCTTTTAAATTAAGCTACAACATATTTTAACAGTTGTAAGCAATTATTAAATATGAAGCTACTTCCTGCTTTATGAACATCATGGTGTTGGGAGTGGGGGGGTAATGATTGGAGGGCATCTTCATTACACTGAAGATAAATGTTTTCTGTTGTTTTTTTCCTCCATCAAACGGTGCGCAGACCCCCGCCCCCCCCCCCCCGATCCCTCCTTTTCCGAGCAGCACAATTAGAGCTCCACTAAGAGACTGAGGACAGAGAGAAACCAACGCAACAAAGTCATTACTGAAAAGAACAAGCCCCAATTAGCTCATTAAAGCCCGCAATTAGGGGTGGCTGTAACTGCCTGCTGCCAACATCTGGGGCAAGGTAGAGGTCTTAAATATAGACAATGGGTGGATTAAATAATCGAGGAACACATAAATAGTGATAGCAAAGATGGAAATGAGTAGAGGCCTCAGCTGGAACAGGGACAGATAACGATGAGCACACAGCTAAAGGCTGTCACGGTAACGCACGCACCATGGGCTGGTAGATCCAGATACGGCCATATTCCAAACTCCAGCGAACTATCCACATTTGTGAGTCACTCTGGATGAGAGCATTTTCAAAGTGAAATGTCACATAGAATCAGCAAATTCTCTAAAAGACACGGCCCCCCCCCACACACACTCTTTCCTTGTCAGTCCTGGCTCTCACCCAATAATCAACACAAGTGGCCCCTGCCGGGGAGCAGCCCCAGGGCCTCTAAGGTTGAGCGCAGCGCAAACACCCTCTACCCAGGAGGGCACCACCAACACAGGGCCCCAATCTGGCCACATACAGGAAACCGTGCCTTCACAGATGGTCACACGTGTACCCCCGCACCCCCCCCCCCCACCTCTACCCCATCCCCTTTTGTTATGGACAAAGGCCTGCGACAGACGCAAAATTCGTGCCAAATTTTGACATCCCCCCTCCTCAGCCCCCGTGCGCCATCTGATCGGAGGCCAATGGCAAACAACCCGGGCCAGCCGAAGCGGAAAATGAGATGGGGTGGGGGCAGCAGGGATCGGGACCCCAACATAAGACCTTATTAAGCGTCTGCTCCCCTCGCCCATGGAGAATCCAGCCAGCCATTCTCTCCATCCTGTCAACTGAGGACTCTCCAAAGGGGGGGGTGGGGCTACCACCACAGGCAGCTGAACAGGCGGGCATGTTTATGTAGTGCCAAGCCTGTTCCATCCTGAGGAGAACAACGAGGGGGGGGGGGGTCCCCATCCTCCCACTCCCAGTTCTCATTGGGTTACCATGCGCTGCCATTTTGGCTCATGTCGTATTCGCCAACTTCCATATGGGCCATCAAGCCATCAAGGCTTCTGAAACAAAATGGCTGCCGTGCTTCCATCCAGGTAGGTGCAACTCACTGCTGGTGGGGGGGGGGGGCATCTGCCTCAAACCCCCCCCTCCCCCACTGTGGATTTACGTGAGCCATGAAAGACATGTGTTGGAGCAGTGCATTAATGAAGCGTCAGGCACAAGCAGCACGCGGCCGTGCTCTTCGATCAAACAGCCAGAATTGGGGCTACTAGAGGCTCATCATGTTACAGTAAGTTCTCAGACCCAGACAGTTCTTATGTGCATTGAAGGATATTTTAGACAGACGTTTCTGAGGCACTGTTGGATTTACACTGGCTGGTATTGGGGCATTCAGGGCTTTGTGGTCTAAAGCAAGGAAATACACTTCAAGTTGTGCTAAAAAGCAGTTTGTATAGCAATGTTCTTTCCAGGGGCTGTGTGTAAATGCAGTGCATTACTGAATTGTTGGGTGGGAGCAGCACACAGCCAAAACAGCAAAAACCAGTGCATGTTGGTCTTTATTCTAACCTTACTTGCAATTCCTGAAGTACTATTTAGACACTTTTAATGTCTAATAAGAGATGGTTTATCCTATTAATGCCACATTACGTCAAACATATGTATGATACAAAAAAATGTATATTCAATATTAATTTAAGGACATTTAATAAGTCATATCACGCACACATCTAATGCTTGCATTTTCTGCAATGAGCTGTGGAAAATGTTTAATTTAGAAAGAGGCTGCATTTTGTATTGATTCATTGATAGACTAACAGCTAAATCACTGAATTCCTGACTGCTGAAAGTGTGGTCAATACCTGGTCAATTAAACTAAATCACAAGAAATGGAGAGATCAAAGACACAAATGAGCGAAACTTGCATTGTGTTAAAGTCTAATCTTAAACACATTTTCAACAACCTTAATTAGCCAAAAGATTGGACGGAATTAAAACCAGCATAAACAGGGGTACATCAGGACCATAATTCCCTCCCTCTCCACGTGCGGCTGAGCTGCGATGAGCGTTCTGGTACAAAATGGCCGGCGGGCATCTCCCTGGTGGGGGCTACACATCGGTGGCGGCTGAGGTGAACTCCCTCGTCCCGCCCCAAAAGTACCATGCAGTATGCTTACTGTCAAGGGATCATATCTCAACAAACTTTGTCCAAGTGCAAAAAGAAATACTATAGAAGATTCAATAAACAATGTGGATCCTTACAAACTCCCAGCTAGGTTTTGGAGACTAGACTAGAGCTAGCTAACCAGCTTCAGCTATTGAAAGCCACTGGGTTGTTCAACCAAAAATAACACAAATAATTCTATTTCAGCCATAATAAGAAATAGTTATACGATTTGGCCTGAGCTAGAAAAATATTAGCAGACGTGGGATGAAGTATGTCATTTTAAACATTTGTGTGTAGCGCAGAAGAGCTCCTCTCTTCTCGCCATTACTCTCAAATGCAAATAGCAGAATGAGCAGCGATGTCCAGTTACTGACACTGGACATTGTTAGCTTGGATTGAGACCCAAAAATCAGTGTCTGTGATGTTTTCTTTTTCTGGTGAGGAGGTGTAAATGCAGAAACAGCGATTCGAGGTCTGGATGACCCAACCAAGGAAGTTGCCGGTTTTTATTCAATCTCAGTTGAAATAGTTTAATGAAAAAACAAATGATCTGTATTAGTAGCTGCATACCTGTCAAACTAACCGCAATGGAAATCAGGAGATAGGTTATGGAAAACCTGTAGAAACCTGTTTTTTTTGGATAGTTTGACAATCTGTGAGGTTTTCATTTCACGACCGTAAGACGGCAGCACAGTCAAAAAACGTTAGGTAAACTAGCAGCTGGTGATTTGTACACATTTGCAATGTAGAGAATGGATAGTAGGAGCAAGACAAGTTTTACTGGTAGTCTAGAATGATACAAATGCAGGTTATTCTCCAATAATGGCGGCTCGCCACGGATCAGGCATGACGTCAACTTCCCAAGCTCTATTGAAGGCAATGGACTTCTAGAACACTGACTTTTGAAGAAAACATTCCAAAAAACCCACTCTGCAAAGGGTTAAAAAAAAGATCTTGATCAATTACACCACATGCAACGGCGTCCAAGATTATTAGATGGAAAAAGTATTGCCACACTTTTGTATCGCAGTCCAACATATCGTAGGTATTAGTGCATCCTGCAACCGTGGCGCTATGTAAACTCAACCCATCATTAATATCTGATGTGGGGGAGCACTGCTCCGCTGGCATGGCACGGATTCTCCCTGGCACAGCCACTTGGTGGCCGTCCACAGTCCCTCCCGCACATCAACCCCCCCAGGCCCAAAAATAAAGTGCCGCGGGCCAAGCACGCTTCTGGAGTTTATTGTCTCCGAGTGCTGTCGCTCCTCCAAGCGCCCGCTGTGATGGATGGCAGGCCTCTGTGCCCGAGCAGAGCACTTTCTGTGTTCATATTACAGACGGGCGGGAGAGGGACGAGGGGCCGGGGAGCTCCAGTGGCCATACCCTCTGCTCTGTCGGGGCTGTACTCAATTGACTTCTAAAAGCAGACTGACGACTACAGCCCCTGGGATCAGGAAGTATTTTTAAGTGTCTGCTGTGTGCACACACATAGAAATGCACATCCACACCTGCGTGTGCCTGTATCTGTGTGTGTGTGTGTGTGTGTGTGTGTGTGTGTGTGTGTGTGTGTGTGTGTGTGTGTGTGTGTGTGTGTGTGTGTGTGTGTGTGTGTGTGTGTGTGTGTGTGTGTGTGTGTGTGTGTGTGTGTGTGTGTGTGTGTGTGTGTGTGTGTGTGTGTGTGTGTGTGTGTGTGTGTGTGTGTGTGTGTGTGTGTGTGTGTGTGTGTGTGTGTGTGTGTGTGTGTGTGTGTGTGTGTGTGTGTGTGTGTGTGTGTGTGTGTGTGTGTGTGTGTGTGTGTGTGTGTGTGTGTGTGTGTGTGTGTGTGTGTGTGTGTGTGTGTGTGTGTGTGTGTGTGTGTGTGTGTGTGTGTGTGTGTGTGTGTGTGTGTGTGTGTGTGTGTGTGTGTGTGTGTGTGTGTGTGTGTGTGTGTGTGTGTGTGTGTGTGTGTGTGTGTGTGTGTGTGTGTGTGTGTGTGTGTGTGTGTGTGTGTGTGTGTGTGTGTGCAAAATAATGCAAAAGAGCCCTTGCCGGATAAGGGACAGTATAACAGGCAGGTTTTACTTAGGAAAGGTTCCCCCAGAGCGACGAGCCTTTATGGGGTTTACCCATCTCCTTTTGTCTCATCTGTCTTCAGGCTGAACCCAGGAGCGCCCCGATCAATGCTCCTGCAAGACAGGGCAATTACACTCAGAAAGCAGGGACCCCCGATTCCCCCGTCCCACAGAGCCACAGACAATGCTGACGCAAGCCTGGGACAGGCTCGTAAAGACGGACAGGATTACCGTACGGGACGCCCCTTGTTCCTCTTTCTCATCCTCTCCTCTCATCCGGAAAACCTCAAATTGTAATTTTAAAAATCCTGACTTCTGACTTCCACTGTCAGTAACAACAGAGCGATGGTCCATCTCAGCTCAACAGGAGAGCTGATGTGGAAGTGGACATACAGGGGTGTGCTTTTTTTGTGACGAGCAATAGTCATTTAGAATGCATCTCAAGCCTCTCAAAATCCTGTCCCGTTCTGATCTGTCTGATCGTACTTGTGCATTCTCGCTGGTATACAGGATTAAGTGACACTGAGACAACAGGAAGTGGATATCTCCGAAAATTCTCTGTATGTCCACTTCCTGTTTCGCTCGCCACACCCAGCTGCAGAGGGTCACGGCATCCCAACGGCGCTTCTACTCTATTTGTCACTCCTCGCTGCCGCCCATTGGCTTTTCTCCGCCGAGCTGCCGCTGGCTCAGGCGAAGTCACTTGACACCTCTGGCATCCTCCCGAGCGCTTGCGCTGGCAGGACACAGCAGGATGCAAGCAGGTGTTGGGCCTAGCCGAGGGGCATCCCCTTCCCCTCACCCCGCACGTCCTGACAGGCCATATACTCATCCTCCTGTGATTTATAGCAACCTGGGACCTTGCAGTGCCTTGAATGAAAATATGGATTATTCCATTCAGGCAGCGATAGGAATGTTTATTCCGAGGACCTCCACCGCACCCCCCCGACCCGACCTCCCACGCCCCTCCAAACCCCCAGCTCAGTCTCCGGGAGAAATGTGCCGGTCTTGGTGGTCGTCATCGCCATGGGAAATGCAGAATATCCCATCTGTGCTCAGCCGTAACTGAAGATTTGAATCAGTTTTGAATAAGGTCGGCACATCACATATCGGGGAAGAGAATGCACATGTGACACCTGTGATTGCGACACAAAGAAAGGAGGCCATTTTTCTACATTATGTCCCCAGGGCACACAAGGCCAGCAGTTAACATGGTCATCGATTGTTAAAGGCATTGATTTCCCCAGCTGAAGCTTCATGAATTCATAGGCATTTCAACAGAAGACTATCCTCCTCCCCTCATCAAACTCTCCCAAGTTCAGCCTGGTCATTGGCCTTGCTGGACTCGAGGTCAGGTCACCCCCGCTCCCTCTCTTGTCAAGGGTGGTACAAAAGTGATCAGTCCATGGGCATCACCGTGGGCAGCGGCCTTCATAAAGTCACCTCCTTCACTGCCCTTTTCTGTGATTAAAAAAACTTGACCTTTTCCCGCTAACTCTTCTGACTTTTCCCACCCGTTCAAGTTTGTGTCCTTAACTCGGATCTGCTGACGCTCCGGAAATAAACCACGTGATCCGGAGCCCTCAGCAGGATGCATCCCAGTACCCGGCAAAAGCAGAAATTGCCTCATTAAATTTCATCGCATTAAAGCCACTTCGATGAATTTAACGTGGTTCCCTCCGGTCTATTGCTCCCCAGCAATCAGATTAAAGTAACAATGGCCTTCCTTTTCACCGTTTACTCCCAACTGTGCATCTTTCAATCATTTTTAGAGGACGACTGAAACACGCACCCCAAAGGGAAGCTGGTTTTATATTCCTTTCCTTGAGATTTTGACAAAATTAGGAACGATATTAATGTTAACAGCAGCATATCTGACCTGTATGAATGAGGAGGAGGCATGATCGGCTAGTCTGTGGGACCACTCTGACTCAAAGGGTAGGTCTCTGAAAGTCCTGTCCAATGGGGTTTCAGTGTTCACAGGTTTCCTTTCAATCAGCAGCTAATTAGGGCCTTGGAAACAACTTGTGGATTCTTTATCCAACGGATGAATTATACTAAGCACTTGAGTGTTGAAATGCACCAAAGACCAATAACTTTGTCTTGCAAAGTAGCTTGTATCTTGAATGGAGTTCTCTGGTTTTAGAGGGCAGGGGAAGGCAACCCTAGTCCTAGAGGTCCAGTGAGGTTTCTGGTTTTTGTTTCATCCGTGCATGATCTTTCAACCTCTTTTCTTCCCATACGTCCTCCTCTTTGCATCGACGTGCAATGATTGGTTCCGTGTGGGGCTTAAGAATATACGTGCGACGTGTGAGCTGCACCATTTTGGTGCAGACACTTCCTTGCAGCCTGGTCCCCCTCAGCCTGCGGCCCAGGTTCATGACAGAATCTGGCCTCTACCCCTCTCCTCTCCACCATTTCACAATATACCAGTATATTTACACAAAGTTTACACAGCAACAACCAAATCTGACCACCCCTGATTGGCCCGACCCTTTACCCCACAGTCCCTTGCGGTCTGTGACACTAAGGTGGGGAATGATGGCAGTGCAGCACCTTGTAATTGAGGGGCAATGCTTGTTCTGGTCCCCCCCTGCTCCAACCAGGCCAGCCATAACTGCTTCCTTGCACCTGCCCTCAATAATCGAGAGTACTGTTGCCATGGAGAGGAAGCAGAGGTATGCTATTGGGGGGTGAGGGGGGGGGGGGGGTGAAAGAATTTTAAATCCACCAACTATTACACTGTTGCCAAACAAAAGGTACACCTGCTGGAGATCAAGAGGGAATTACAGGTGTGGATCAGCATTTCCAGGAAAATTACAGGTTACATGGATACATACAGAGGCCTGTTATAAGTCCCCCCCCCCCCTCTTAGTTGACACAGTAAAGCTGTCAAACAACCACCCTCCCACAGCCTCCCTATCCACTAACAAACAATAACCCTCTTCACATTCACGAAAAACACAACAGCAAACCAAACCCCAGCCAAATTACTACCACCCACCCACTCTCTCTGAAGGCCTGAAAGAATTCTCCATGGCAGCGATACAAGAGTGTGGGGGGGGGGGGTCTTAAAAAAATCACAAATTAGGCCTGCCGAGACACGGAGAGCACAGAGCGGGGAGGGCCCCCTGACTCCACCATTGCTGAGTGTTCAGGAAGTTTGGCGGCGCTTTAATTAGCATGGAGATCACCACCCCCCCTCCCCCCGACCAAACTTTGACAATGCAGACAGCTCTCGGATCGAGGCGCAGGGACAAAGGAGGGGATGAGGACGGACAAGGAGGCGCACGAGGGAAAACGAGCCGGGCCTGAGGCTCATTTGAATAAGAAAGGGAGGGAAACGGGAGCCTCTGGCCACACCCCCACTCCCCGCCCCCTCTCAGCTTCACGCCCGGTTCCCTTTCAATCCCAAACCCCCTTACCCCCAGCACCTCTCAATTTCAATTTCAAGGTGCTTTAAGATGACATGTGTAGTTTAATACATGTATAGACTTACCAACCGCGGTGAACGGGAGGACAACGCGAGGGGGCTGAGGCACCATCACGCCCAGAGCTTAAACAAATATCCATATTCAACAGAACCCTCACATCTCTCTTTTTCTCTCTCTCTCTGTTTTTTTTTTTTTTTACCCCCCTTTTTCATTTTCCCTCTCTTTCTCCCTTCCCTCTCTTACCCAAAAATATGCAGCCAATCTATGAGGTCTGCCTAAATTAGCCAGATTTAGAGGCCAAATCAGCCAAAATGAGAAAACCCCCAAAACATAGCAATACGCATGAAGTTACAACCAGATCACTGGACAGAAGAATTATGTCACCAATATGCAAGGAAAAAATGACATCACTGGCTTAAAGGACAAATATTGTGTAACTTCTGCAGCTTACAAGACAGGGCGGCGTCATGTAACACATTACGACAATCATGTAAAACATGAAGCACTGGCCTCAGGGTCTGTCTAATATCCTCCAGCGAGTGTTTATGAGCAGCCAAAGGGCATTGGTGGCCCCAGTCTCAGTCGCACTGACCTCCGCCTGGCAAGGATATAAAACGTGGCCCCTGTTCCTCTTCCAGGAAGTAAGGTCGACAGCCGTTTTTCCAGAAGAAGCTCGGTGTTGTTCTCCGAAAGTTTGCAGACGGGGAATGGAGCAGGCTGAAGAGACGAACGGAGACAAACGGGAACAAAAAAGGAGCGGGTCGCCCCATTCTTGTGACCGTGGCAAGGGTGGTGGAATTTTAGGTCTGCTGGATCGCCCCACTTACCCAAGCGGACATGCAGATAACGTTGGCATCACACGGACACACGTAGATACTTTTTCTTCACACGGACACACGCAGATGTTTTTTATCCTGTCATACCGACACACACGCAGATGTTTTTTATACTGTCACACCGACACACGCAGATGTTTTTTATTCTGTCACACCGACACACACAGATATTTTTCATACTGTCACACCGACACACACGCAGATGTTTTTTATCCTGTCATACCGACACACACGCAGATGTTTTTTATACTGTCACACCGACACACGCAGATGTTTTTTATTCTGTCACACACCGACACACGCAGATATTTTTCATACTGTCACACCGACACACACGCAAATGTTTTTTATACTGTCACACCGACACACACAGATGTTTTTTATACTGTCACACAGACACACACAGATGTTTTTTATACTGTCACACAGACACACGCAGATGTTTTTTATACTGTCACACCGACACACACAGATGTTTTTTTACTGTCACACGGACACACACAGATGTTTTTTATACTGTCACACCGACACACACAGATGTTTTTCATACTGTCACACCGACACACGCAGATGTTTTTCATACTGTCACACCGACAGAGATGTTTTTTATACTATCACACCGACACACACAGATGTTTTTTATACTGTCACACTGACACACACAGATGTTTTTTATACTGTCACACCGACACACACAGATGTTTTTTATACTGTCATACCGACACACAGAGATGTTTTTTATACTGTCACACCGACACAGAGATGTTTTTTATACTGTCACACCGACACACGGATGTTTTTTTATACTGTCACACCAACCCACACGTTTTGATACTGTCACACCGACACACACGCAGATGTTTTTTATACTGTCACACCGACACACACGCAGATGTTTTTTATACTGTCACACCGACACACACAGATGTTTTTTATACTGTCACACCGACACACACGCAGATGTTTTTTATACTGTCACACCGACACACACGCAGATGTTTTTTATACTGTCACACCGACACACACAGATGTTTTTTATACTGTCATACCAACACACACAGATGTTTTTTATAATGTCACACCGACACACGCAGATGTTTTTTATACTGTCACACCGACACACGCAGATGTTTTTTATACTGTCACACCGACACACGCAGATGTTTTTTATACTGTCACACCGACAGACACAGATGTTTTTTTATACTGTCACACCGACACACGCAGATGTTTTTTATACTGTCACACCGACATACGCAGATGTTTTTTTATACGGTCACACCAACACACAAGTTTTTTATACTGTCACACCGACAGACACAGATGTTTTTTATACTGTCACACCGACACACACGTTTTGATACTGTCACACCGACAGACACGGACGCCACACAGATGCATGCAGATGTTGTTTCCAACATGCAGATGTTTCACACACGCAGATTGAGGTGGCGTCACACGGACACACACAGATGTTCTTCCCGTCACATGAACACACGCAGATGGCGTTGAGCCATTTAATGTCACTCAGCAGTGATGCACCAGTCATTTTCTCCAGAGACTGGGGGGGTACTCAGGTTAACATTAACATACCCTCTACCACTGATAGAGCCCTCAAATACACAGACAGGGAGTATGTGTGCGTGTGTGTGTCTGCGTGCGTGTATGTATATGTGTGTGCATACATGCGCGTGTGTGTGTGTGGGTAGGTGTAGCGTGTGAGCGAGTAGGCATGTGTGAGACCGTTTGAGAGCGTGTAGTTGTGTGTGTGTGCGTGTATATTCACAAAAAACACAGTTTTAAAGCCCATAATGACAGGGGCCCATAAGTGAAGTTGGCACTGCAGATGCGTGAACTGCTAATACTGACATACAACCGCTAAGATGGGCGCGCACACACACACAGACAGGTGTGCACAGTGCGCGCACACACACACACACACACACACACACACACACACACACACACACACACACACACACACACACACACACACACACACACACACACACACACACACACACACAGACATAAATACGGGTCAGGCCGGTTGAGGAGGGGGAGGAAGGAGTGTCGGTACGGGACAGAGCACTGGGGTTCAGTACTGTAGTCACAGGCTGGGAAGTGGCACAGTGCTGTCAGGCCTGATTAATGCGCAGAGCACAGAGCCAACAATGACCCAGAGCAAGGGAGAGAGAAAGAGGGAGGGAGGAGGAGGAGAGAGAGCTCATTATCTCCCCTGGCACACAGATTTACACCTTTCTCTACCATTTAATTCTCACACCCACAACCAGAGCATGTATCTAACATCAAACATTACTCTGCCATTTCTACATTTCAAAAGCTGTTATTTTTAATAAGAAGTGACAGCAGAGCTGAAGTGAGATAAAGAGAGAGAGATGGAGAACATGAAAGAAAGAGAAAGAGAGGGAGGGAGGGAGGGGGAGAGCAGAGAGAGGGAGAGGGAGAGGGGGGGGGGCAGAGAGAGAGAGATTACTTCTGAATAACAAATAATGTGCCATTTTTAATGAAAGTTGATCCATTAAGTAAGTGGTTGGGCGTGACCCTGGCCAAACCCCTCCCCCCAGGATGCAGGGGTTTAGGGGCGGGAAGGACAAACTAAATCTGTGTGAAATTCAAATAAATCCCACAACCCCACAAACTGCCCCTGCTGGATCTGGAGTCCGAAAGATCAGGTGCATCATCATCAAAACTACAACAAACTTTATTTGTATAGCACCTTTCTGAGTGCTTTACAGGGGGCGCCAAACAATTCAATAAAACACACAGCGCAATATAATAAGGGGAAATGTGGCTCATAAGCAGGAGGTCACAGGCTCGAATCCCGTAAGAATGGTCTCGCACCTCCGCAAGGTACAAACCCAACAGTCTCGAATCCTGTAAGGGTGGCAGGGTGGCTTCTGTGGTCAAAACCCACCAGGTGTGCAAACAGTGGTGCTTGTGTGGTGAGACCAGCTTCTTGCTGCGATCCCAAACAGAGGCAAACAGGGAGAACGATTTTGTGTTGTTTCTCTCTCACTCTCATAAACGACCAAACAGCCATCGAACCCGTTACTACTTCCGCCTGTACCTTGCAAAAGGGGAGGGATTCCAAGCCTGGTGGGCCAATCGCTGTCAGGCTGGAAACTGAGCCAGACTCGGGCAAGGCCCATTGGGGACACGGATCCAGGATCAGCCACTACTATCTGTGGAGTCCAGTACAATGAGGCTTCTGTTTGATCCACAGTCAGTCGGCTGCTCCCTCCCTCCCGTCTTCAGCTCACTTTCTCTCATTCCGTCCTGGTCTCTCTCTCTCCCTCTCGTTCAGTCTCTCCCTCCCTCCACCTCTCCCTCGGGGTCTGTTCTGGAATGTGACTCTCTGGTACTGTAGCCTCTGGGCAGGATTCCACTAACACATGACTGCCATGTGACACTCGAGGTGTATGAACATCGAGGTCCAACCTCTCTTCCTCACTCTGTCACAATCTCTCACTCACACACGCAGACAGACACACACATACGTGCGCACACACGCGCACACGCACACACCCGCGCGTCGGCGGTCATCAGTGAGGCCTGTCAGCGAAGCGCTAAGAGAAAAAAAAGCCTGTGATATCTTTGTCGAGGGGGGGAGCAGGCCTTTGTACTCCACTCGGATACGGATCTAATCTCCATCAACGCGCGGCCACACCGACGGAGGCTGTCGAACACCCTCACTGCAGATAGTGCCGCGCCAGGCGCAGTTCACACTCGGCCGGCCGCCGACTACGCCACAAACATCGCCGGCGGGATTGCGGGCCACGACAAGCCTCCCGAAAATGAAAAACTGAAAAGTGTGTGGCAGCAAGCCGTCTCCTACACCAGTGCCTGCAAGTATTTGTGGTTTACTTTCAGTCAGTAGCTAATTTAGGCCATCAAATCAAGTTGTGTGGATGTTAGTCAATCGGTCACAAACTAAATCATACACACGCACGTACACACGCACGCACACACGCACAGTATACCGATACGCACACACATAATTTATACACATATACCCATACAAACACACACATCAAATACAGTACACACACACACCGATACAAACACAGACATCCATACAGTATACCCATACACAAACACAAACATACACACACACACACACACACACACCAATACAAACACAGACATCCATACAGTATACCCATACACAAACACAAACACACGCGCGCACACACGCGCGCGCACACACGCGCACACACGCGCACACACGGAGCCTTGTTTCAAAGCAAAGCTGCTGTTCTGATAATTTTGTCACATTGCAGCTGTAATCATGTTTAAAAAGGTAAGGGTTACAACCTGAAGAAAAGAAAAAAACAGACAGTATTTATTACCGAGCGATGCGTAATCCGATAAACCTGCATAATTTACCCCGGATTCACACAGGAAGTGTATTATTAAATATAAACGATGCGATAACCCGGCAGTGTCACCGTGGCGATGCTGCGAGATTAAGATGAAGAGATGTTTACTTGCACGTCCCGCTCCGGCCTGCTGGGTAATTAATCGCAGAACGAAGGCTCTGTCTTTTTCTTCTGTTCTGCGATTATGGTGCAGAGCAGAGGGCAGGGTGGAACAGGGTGTGGTGGCAGAGGGCCAGGGGCATGGGCCTCAGGGTGGTATGGGGCGTGGCCCTCAGAGTGGGATGGGGTGAGGAGCGTGGGGGGTGTGGCCCTCAGGGTGGGACAGGGTGTGGGGGTGTGGCCCTCAGGGTGAGACAGGGTGAGGTGCGTGGGGGCGTGGCCCTCAGGGTGGTGAGGGGCGTGGCCCTCAGAGTGGGATGGGGTGAGGGACGTGGCCCTCAGAGTGGGATGGGGTGAGGGGCGTGGCCCTCAGGGTGAGACGGGGTGAGGTGCGTGGGGGTGTGGCCCTCAGGGTGGTGAGGGGCGTGGCCCTCAGAGTGGGATGGGGTGAGGGGCGTGGCCCTCAGGGTGGGATAGGTTGAGGTGCGTGGGGGTGTGGCCCTCGGGCTAGGGTTTGGGGCTCCAGCCAGTTGCCCCTCTAATTTCTGTAATCTGTCTCACACAGAGCTGTAATCTCCAGACCTGTACTAAGCCTCATAAGCAGAAACACCAAACTGAGACAAAGACAAACATCACACAAGGTGCAGTGGGGTCGACAGTAACTGACAGGCTGTGGTGGTAGGTATAGGTATGACACAGGTAACTGAGGCTGACGCAGGGACACGCTGCAACAGTTGGAGCTCAGTACCTCTGATGATTAAACTCAATGCCCCCCCCCACTCACACTCAGTAGCCCAGTCTCATGCACTCCTTTTCCTACTGTCAATCAGTACCCATATCAGACACAAATATTAAAGCAGAAGGGAGCTGTGTGTGTGTGTGTATTGAATCTTGGTTGATTGATTGAATCTTGGCTCCATGTTTATCTATGTGTGTGTGTGTGTGTGTGTGTGTGTGTGTGTGTGTGTGTGTGTGTGTGTGTGTGTGTGTGTGTGTGTGTGTGTGTTGAATCTTGGCTCCAACTCCATGTATGCGTGTATGCGTGTGTGTGATTGAGTCCATGTTTAGAGTTTATCTATGTGTGTGTGATTACAGTCACAATCCTGATTGAATCCTGGGTCTGACTCCATGTATGTATGCATGTGTGCGTGTGCGTGCGTGCGTTATTTGTCACAAGCCTGATTGAATCCTGGCTCTGACTCTGTGTATGTATGCGTGTGCGTGTGTGCGCACGCGTGTGATTGAATCCTGGCTCCATGTTTAGCGTGTATCTGTTCCAGGTCAGTGTGCCATTATGGTCACCATGGCAGGGGCCAGATCACCGTGGCGATGGCTGCTGTCCACTCCTGACTGGAGCGCAGGGTCAGAGAGCATGTTGTGAGGGGTCGGGCGAGCTGCTTGGCCAGAGCATAATTGGCGACTCGAGGCGTGTTGAGGGGCACAGCAGGCTGGATGTACCAGCAGGACCGGCCAACATTGGGCCAAAGCTAATTTACCTCCTCTGGTCCAACTCTGTACAGGACTCACACACTGCACCAATCATTCACTGCCGCCCTCTCTTCGGTGTGTGTGTGTGTGTGTGTTTGTAAAGGTACAGGTATGACACAGGTAACAGTGTGACACAGTTACCCCTGCCCCCCACTCACACTCAGTAGCCAAGTCTCACACACTCCTTTTCCTACGGTCAATCAAGGCTCTTCTTTCAGTACCCATATCAGACATAAATATTAAAGCAGAAGGTGTGTGTGTGTGTGTGTGTCTGTGTCTCTGTCTGTCTGTTTGTCTGCATGTGTGTGTGTGTGTGTATGTGCATGTGTGTGTGAGTGAAAGAGAGAGGCAGTGTGCATGCGTGTGTGTGTTATTTCCTTTGAGTAACAATGCAGAGATTAGAAGTCTCAGAAACGCTGCCGTTTTTAACGCTGCGGTTTGTAATGGCTCTCTCCTTTTACTTGAATTGCTGTGATAAAGGGGGTGCGTTGTGCCTCTCTCCCTGGCAGAGCAGAGGGTTGTGGTTTCATGGGGGGACAGATGGCGAAGGGACACATTCTGTGGTCTCACCCTGTCCCACCAGGCATGATCACTCCAGTGTACCAACCAGCAGAATTAAGATATTACTCTCCCCCAACGCATACGACCCCACAGCCCATTTCCTGCCCAGAGTACCACAGAGCAGTTCTCATAGAGCCCATTTCCTGCCCAGAGTACCACAGAGCAGTTCTCATAGAGCCCATTTCCTGCCCAGAGTACCACAGAGCAGTTCTCATAGAGCCCATTTCCTGCCCAGAGTACCACAGAGCAGTTCTCATAGAGCCCATTTCCTGCCCAGAGTACCACAGAGCAGTTCTCATAGAGCCAATTTCCTGCCCAGAGTACCACAGAGCAGTTCTCATAGAGCCCATTTCCTGCCCAGAGTACCACAGAGCAGTTCTCATAGAGCCAATTTCCTGCCCAGAGTACCACAGAGCAGTTCTCATAGAGCCCATTTCCTGCCCAGAGTACCACAGAGCAGTTCTCATAGAGCCCATTTCCTGCCCAGAGTACCACAGAGCAGTTCTCATAGAGCCCATTTCCTGCCAGGAATACCACAGAGCAGCTCTCAGAGCCCATTTCCTGCCCAGAGTACCATAAAGAAGCTCTCATAGAGCCCATTTCCTGCCAGGAATACCACAGAGCAGCTCTCAGAGCCCATTTCCTGCCCAGAGTACCACAAAGCAGCTCTCATAGAGCCCATTTCCTGCCAGGAATACCATAGAGCAGTTCTCAGAGCCCATTTCCTGCCTGGAGTACCACAGAACAGCACTCAAAGAGCCCATTTCCTGCCCAGAGTACCACAGAGCAGTTCTCATAGAGCCCATTTCCTGCCCAGAGTACCACAGAGCAGTTCTCATAGAGCCCATTTCCTGCCCGCAGTACCACAAAGCAGCTCTCATAGAGCCCATTTCCTGCCAGGAATACCACAGAGCAGCTCTCAGAGCCCATTTCCTGCCCAGAGTACCACAGAACAGCTCTCAGAGCCCATTTCCTGCCCGGAGTACCACAGAACAGCTCTCAGAGCCCATTTCCTGCCAGGAGTACCACAGAGCAGCTCTCATAGAGCCCATTTCCTGCCTGGAGTACCACAGAACAGCTCTCAGAGCCCATTTCCTGCAGGAATACCACAGAGCAGCTCTCAGAGCCCATTGTCTGCCCAGAGTACCACAGAGCAGCTCTCATAGAGCCCATTTCCTGCCTGGAGTACCACAGAACAGCTCTCAGAGCCCATTTCCTGCCTGGAGTACCACAGAACAGCACCCATATAGCCCATTTCCTGCCCAGAGTACCACAGAGCTGCTCTCAAAGAGCCCATTTCCTGCCAGGAGTACCACAGAGCAGCTCTCATAGAGCCCATTTCCTGCCCAGAGTACCACAGAGCAGCTCTCATAGAGCCCATTTCCTGCCAGGAATACCACAGAGCAGCTCTCATAGAGCCCATTTCCTGCCCAGAGTACCACAGAGCAGCTCTCATAGAGCCCATTTCCTGCCTGAAGTACCACAAAACAGCTCTCAGAGCCCATTTCCTGCCTGGAGTACCACAGAACAGCACCCATAGAGCCCATTTCCTGCCGAGAGTACCACAGAGCTGCTCTCAAAGAGCCCATTTCCTGCCCAGAGTACCACAGAGCAGCTCTCATAGAGCCCATTTCCTGCCCAGAGTACCACAGAGCAGCTCTCATAGAGCCCATTTCCTGCCCGGAGTGCCACAGAACAGAGTACCCAGGAAATAAGCACCAGTAGTGTGAGGGATTCCAACAATCGGACAGTCCACTTACAGCAGGCTAGGTTACTGCAGCCATAGCAACCCCATAAGTGAGCCCAAATTAAATACGGGCAGAGCTAAAGAACAGATAGACCTGCCTCCCAATGTCATACGCACACAAATACAAGCAAACGCACACACGCATGCACAAACCTAGGAGCATGCAAGAAAATACACCAATGGGATTCTTGCAACACATTCGCGAAGGCACATGCTGGCATGTTCTCACACACACACACACATGCCCGCACACAGGTGGACACATATAGAGACCCCCCCCCCCCCTCCCCACCACAGTGATAAAATCAGATCCGATTCTGGCACGAGTGCAACACATGAGTGCGACACAGGAGCGCGCAGTACACACACATTTGAGGCGGGGGAGGGGGGTGTGACAGCACTCTCCAAGCAGCAAATTGAAATTTATCACATCAAACAGCCGCGCCTCCATCATCTTTCTACTCCATTAAAAGGTGGCACTGGAAATCACAGCAGAACCACACAGCTGGTAACCAGCCTGGCTTCAGGACGGGCGGCCCGTGCAGCGGCTGGATGGTGTTTTTTTTTTTTGCTCCCTTCACACTCGCTGTGTGGTGATTTTTTGTGACAGTGATAATAAAATACACATAAAATAAAAATGTGATGTCAGAACATATTAAAGGCTTTAAAAGGCTCTTATTCCATTGTTATTAAAAAGGTACTTGAACCCCTTCACGAGATTCCAAATTTGGTCAATTATCACCTATTTAGGGGTGTTCTATTTTAGGCGTTATAACTCCAGGTGTGAGCATCACAGAAACTTGTGTAAATGAAGCAAGACAGTCGTACCATTTACAATACTAACTTAGATTAGTTTATTTTCATAATTTAGGTGAAATGAAGTACCACAAATGCAAATAAATCTTGCTAAAAATGCTAAACAAAGTTGTTTTACTTTAGATTGCAATGAAATACTGAGAGGTGTAAATGTAAAAGAGGCAAAACTATACATTTCCAGGATCATACACTCCTTGTCCACAAATGTTCAAAATCTGAGGGTGATATGCAGAACTACTAAATATCGATGGTGCAAAATGTAAGCAGTGTACCCTGTTGTCCCTTAATGTCTCCAAATCTACCCAGAATGGATAAATTGTGCACTGCTGTAAATCATAAAATACTAATATATTTAAAGTTGTAGTATGCAACTTTTTTTATATCGGGGAACGGTCATGCTTAGTTGGGAGCAGTCATAGAAAGAACTGCTGTGAGAGAAATCCAGCACCATACACTGTGTTTATACCCTAAAATTCTGCATTCTAAAACCAGGGATTCAAACCGAATTTTTGTTTCAAAACAAAAGTGGAGCATGACATAAACCAATCACATTTATGCCGTGAACCAATCAACAATGAGATTGAATTTTCGCATTCACCAGCTAGACATTTCACCAACTATGAGAAGCGACCCGTTACACCGGCGCTATTTCACGCAAAGAGAAAGAAAAGGGATTTGGATTAGAGCTTGTCTCGAAAACTAGTAAACATAGGAGCTCATTTTAGAAGGTGGCGAGGTGCTCGGGAGCAGATTGGTTTAAAGACAGATGTGGAGCTCCCATTGTTTCTACTGGACAGGTAGGTCAAAGGTTTCAACACTAACTAATTTACCAGTGGACTTTCTGCTTGCCAGCCAATTGTAATTAGCTATAATGAATAATAGCTAGGTTGCTATTATACTTAACATTACTTAATTTGGCGGCTAGTTTTTGGAAGAAAGAAATGTTTTCTAAAGTTATCTGTCGTGTAGATCACGTTAGGTAGAACCGGCTACTCGGCTATAGCCATGCACGCCAGCTGTAGCCAGATAATGCCTGGTTCAGACTAACGCTACACAAATTCAGTGTGATGCAACAACAGAAAATATTCTATTGTTTTACCTGGACTCTTATAGCTGACATTTTTACTGTCACTTTAGCTATACCAGTCTGTAATCCTACAATCGTATCTAGAAAACTCGGATGCACGTTCAGGACGAGGCCTGTGGAAGCAGTGGGGGTGCGTCTCTTTCTCTGTGGGCAGGGCCAAGGGGTGTTATGACTTTGAATGTTTTGACACCAAATGCAACCCTTTTACAAAGTTGTGTACTCTACCCTTAACTACAAATCAACTGTTTTGACTTTTGAAAACTACATGTGCCCCGTATGATGGTTTATGGTGAAAACATTGATATCACACTGGTACACACACCTAAATATGTAACCTAATAATTTGTTTTTGTAGGTAATCTTTTGCTGCATGCCCTGGGATCACATTTCTCTGTAGTTTTTTTCAAATATGTTGCCACTCCAAGGAAAATTAAACTATCATACGTATATCAGCACACAGTAAATTGGAATGAGTGAGAAGTATAGCTCAGGAAGATACTAATACGACAGTCTATATTATGTACGATAAGATGACAATAAAATAATATTCCACCATCAGGAAAATGCTGGCAAATGTTCTCGCTTCACGACAAATCAAACATAAAACATGACTGAGGCACCTATGAACACTTACAATACAGTATTTGAAATGCACTAAAAATGCGAAAATAACAACATCAAACATATGGCACAAGACAGTGGTGGAGTGAAAAAACTAACATATACATTTGAAATATTACAAGCAGTAATACGTACATACATATCGCGGAGGAAAATCTCCATCATGTTCGTAGGCATATTCTCAGATAGAGTCAATACTATGGCATCTTCTGACCCACTCCCAAAATCCACGTAAGCAAAGCGACGATTTTTTGTAGCCATGATGACGAGTTGGCTAAATTAGTAAAATCTTGCGAAAATGACAGGATAACAATAACCATGCCTCAGCGAGCAAATGCACATTCTTCCGTTTTCTGTAGCTTGCACAAAACTAATAATGCTATTACGCCGGCTGGAATTTATTGTTCAAAGCATCCAAAAAGACATTCCGAACACCATTGCGAAGGTTATGATGTCCTCTAATGGTCAAAAGAGTTGTCAATCAATTTGGACTCATCACAGCAGTGGGCAGCAGGGGCCACCTGGGCCCGGGCAGTGAAGTAGCGTTGGGTGCACTCTCACACGCCCTGCCCCGCCCATTCCTGTGAAAAGCTCTAATTCCTCTGAGCTCTATAGGAAATGTGTAATTAGCAGATGGAAAGAACAGGCAATAATTGCAGCTCATTTAGCCAATGAGAAACAATACATGCGGTTGGCTAATCTGGGGATGTTGTTCCCTCTTTGATCCCAAACAAGCACGATTAAGAGCCAATAACTGTCAATAAATGTCACTTCCTGTTTTCCGTGTGTGTATGTTTGTTTGTATATAGTTTGGTGGTACAGACGGAGGAATCATAGTATCCATGGTTACTGACCGCCCCCCCCCACTTCCCCCCAATATACAATCACCCACCCCCCCCCCCCCGCCCGCCCCAAAGGAATGCTACAGAAGCAATCATTCCACCAATGCACCAAAAAAAAAACCCAGACAAGACAGAAAATTGAGATGAGCCTGTCTGATTACACCATTTCCCCTTTATTCAACGCTCTGTCATCTCGCCCTACACCTCCGCTCCCTCTTACATACAGAGAGAACGAGAGATAGACAAAAGCAATCATCGTCGTGACTGTTACAGCGAGATGAAATATAGCCGTTCGCTTACACTCTGGGTGTGATAGCATCGCAATATACCCTTGCGCTCCTCCGCAGCACAGGCTCAGGGTCGGAAGTCAAGTGGGCGGAGCAGAGCGGCTCTGGCGGCGGGGGGGGGGGGCTGGAGGACGCCCAAACCCTGATTACAGAGATCACCGGGGCGGTCCTCTACTGGACAATCAAGAATCTGCGTTGTGGTGCAGAAACAGGACGATGCACTCCCACTGGCCTAGAGCAGACAGATGTTCCTTCTACCACGTACACACAAGAGCAGATTTCTACAGGCTACACAGTAAAACCGGCAGTTAAATCAACTCTGGCATAGTTTATATTGTGTTATATATATCCAAATGCACTTTGTTAAGAGTTAAAATGACTGTATGAGAGTTGAACATTTTTCTGATAAAAGCATATTGGAAAAGCAAAAATGTCCTTTCATTCTAGCCAGCTCATACTCTTAAGTTGCGAGCCAATAAGATAATGATACATTTCATAATTTTGGATGAAACTGTATACGTTTGTTTTCCTTGTGCTGGTCTAATTGTGCTGGTTTCTGCCAACTGGAATGTGATCCCCTGACAAAAACCTGTACCAACAATATGAAGCATGAACAGATGGATATAGAGCAAGTCAGTCAGTCAGAGATTCTGTTAGACAGTCAAACCGAGAGATAGTCAGTCAGATAATGAGTCAGTCAGTCAGTCAGTAAGACGGTCAGAGAGTCGGACAGTTAGACATTCACTCATTGAAGTCAGAGGCATTCATGTGCAGAATGAGTCTTGGCGTATTTGGAGCAGTTTCCAGGACAGACGCACCCCATATTCCCATGCCTGTCATGTGCTCTAAAAGTACTCCTCTCACAGGACCCTGCTAAAGGCTATCAACTGGACCAGCTAGTGGAAGGGAGGGGCCAATTCTGTGGACTGTGCAAGTGGGGGGTGCGGGGTGGTGGTGGTGGTTAAGGCTATAGTCTGAGTTCTCTGTCTCTGTCACAAAATCACCGCACAGAGCAGTCTGAGGTTTAAAGAAGGAAAGGAACGTGTCCATGCGCATGATGCTGCCATCGCTTGTGAGAGGGGAGAAGAACGCGGGACAATTAAAATTCCGCCCAGTGGAATTTTTAAGCCTCACACTGTGCGGCACACTTCTGTAAATAGCCCAGGCTTTGGGGGGGGGGGGGGGGGGTGTCAGAGGCATAGGAAGCCACCCTGTCCCGTCAGCTTAAAGGTTGAAATTGACAGCAGCGTTCCAGGAGCCGGGGGCTCACTCGGAGAGGGGAGGACCAGACTGTGCCAGCCATGAGCTAAAGCCAGTGCAGGGCGCGTGGCACTGCCACGGCATGCACTTGCCCGTCTCCGTGGTTACGTAAACTTTGCATTTCAGTCACGCTCCAGACGGCTAATGCTTACACGTTGGGACGACTTCCTGGAACATGCCCAATTGACAGCGTTATAAAAATTAGAGAAAAAGGCTCTGGGAACGTAAACATTCTCATGAAATCTGGCTAGTTTTTTTCCATTTGAGTGACAGGTGCCTCGATGTAAGATGACTTGCACAGCTTCACATTTTTCACTCAATCTGGGTCTTTACTGACACCCTTCTCAGTAATTCCCACATGCAGGGGCCTTACTACAACAGCATCCTACCTTGGCTCGAATGTAAGCTTATAGCCTTCTGGTTACAAGCCAGGATACTTAAAATGATGCCGTGATTGTTTTATGAAAAACAGAATGCCACATTGTGATCAGAAGACGCTCGTCTGCCAGTGTGAGATGGACAGACGTACAGAGCGTGAGATGGACAGACGTACAGAGAGTGAGATGGACAGATGTACAGAGCGTGAGATGGACAGACGTACAGAGAGTGAGATGGACAGACGTACAGTGAGTGAGATGGACAGACGTACAAAGAGTGAGATGGACAGACGTACAGAGAGTGAGATGGACAGACGTACAGAGCGTGAGATGGACAGATGTAGAGAGTGAGATGGACAGACGTACAGAGAGTGAGATGGACAGACGTACAGAGAGTGAGATGGACAGAGGTACAGAGAGTGAGCTGGACAGACGTACAGAGAGTGAGATGGACAGAGGTAGAGAGTGAGATGGACAGACGTACAGAGAGTGAGATGGACAGACGTACAGAGAGTGAGATGGACAGACGTACAGAGAGTGAGATGGACAGAGGTACAGAGCGTGAGATGGACAGAGGTAAAGAGAGTGAGATGGACAGACGTACAGAGAGTGAGATGGACAGAGGTACAGAGCGTGAGATGGACAGACGTACAGAGCTAGGGGTTGGAAAATGAGAAGAGTGGAGTGGTGGCTGAGGGGCCAGTGGACGCTACAATTCAACCCCTCCTCAGGGAGTGCACAGCCGCAGGTGTTCCCAGAGGCTGATGTGAGAGTGAGCCACAGTTGTCGTGGAAACTGTAGAACAGACCAGAGCCTCTGGCACCAGATGTGTGTGGAGGGGGCACTGAGGCACCGAGCCCTCAGTTGCTGTCCCAGAGGAACAGCCATGCTTTCATGCTCACACTCACAGTCACATCCAATCACGCACCCACATGAGTGCAAACCCAATAACAACCACTGCTTTGACATCACAACCCAATGACCCATTCACTGCTTTATGACATCACAACCCAATGACCCATTCACTGCTTTATGACATCGTACTCTAATTACACACTCACTGTTTTATAACAACACAGCCCTATGGCATGCCCATTGCAGCCCCAACACATCACAAAAAAAACTAACAATGCCGCTCTCTTACTGCCGTAACCCAAATAAAAAACAAAAATCAGCTGAGTGAGGTCCGGTGGCCTAAATGATGTGGACAGCCGCTGGTTTCTCCCATGATACACAGTGTCTCTACAGAGCCTGGAAACTCATGGTTCAAATCCTAGTGATTTACTTTAGTTTTTTCAACAGAAGCATTGAACTGTACTCTAAAAAGATGTTTTTTTTGTGGAACACAGCCAGTGAATCCGTCTTCTGAATATATATATATTTATTTTTTTTATTTTTTTTACATCAAAGGCACAAATGCTTTCACAGTTCACAGGTATAATCTTACAGGTTCACAGCTGCCTGTAGTATGTATATGCAGTGTAGGGGGCGCTGCTGAGACACACAGATAAACCTGATATTACACTAATGAGAACACTACTGAGAACGCTGAGGCTGTAGTTGAAACCTGTGCCTGTTGAATGGAGTGTGTATGTTCTATATGCAGTGTAGGGGGCGCCACTGAGACACACACAGATAAACCTGATATAACACTAATGAGAACACTACTGAGAGCCCTGAGGCTGCAGTTCACACCTGTGCCTGTTGAATGGAGTGTGTATGTTCTATATGCATTGTAGGGGGCGCAGCTGAGACACACACAGATAAACCTGATATTACACTAATGAGAACACTACTGAGAGCCCTGAGGCTGCAGTTCACACCTGTGCCTGTTGAATGGAGTGTGTATGTTCTATATGCAGTGTAGGGGGCGCAGCTGAGACACACACAGATAAACCTGATATTACACTAATGAGAGAACACTACTGAGAGCCCTGAGGCTGCAGAGACAATGCCTCAGAGAACCAGGAACTGTATCATCACATTACATTTTTTTATAACATTTTTATTACCCTTATGTTGCCCTTCCTTGTTCTTGTTATTCTTTTGATATTATTGTTGTTGATGTTATTGTTATAACGAAATATGGAAGCCAATATATATTTGAACTGAGAGAGAAAAGAGAGAGAAGGTGGCAGAGAGACACTGGGACAGGGTGAGTGTGGAGAGAGAGAGGAGTGTGACAGGAAGAGGGAAAGGTAAGAGTAGAGAGATATGGATAGGTACTGAAATAGGGAGCGAGGGAGAGTAAATGAGAAAGGAAGGGAGGGAGAAAGCAGACAGATAAGGAGAGAGGAAAGATAGTGAGCAAGGAGAGGAAAGTATGAAGAGTGGTGGAGAGGCAGAGACAAGAAAAGTGAGAGTAATCCTTGGAAAGAAAAGAAATGAACTGCACTTCACCTCCCTGTGAGATTTGCAGATCTCCGTTTGTACATTTTAAAATAAAGGACTGAATTAATGCAACAGACTAGGCACACACATTAAAAAGACATTTTACTTCCATGCATAACAACACTGCCAATGTCCATTGTGCATTGCTGATGACATCATCACAAGTGGACAGACACAAACAAGGACAGCTTGGAAAGAAGGGGGTTAGGGGTACAGTTCATTGCCTGGGAGCCCTTACTCACCATACTGGGAATGAACTCCAACCATCTCTCTCCATAGTTTTTTTTTCTGTCCTCTCAATCACAAAGCTGATCTTTCAATTTCAATGCCTGTTGTAGTAGAGACGCTGTCAGGAAAACCGGAATCCTGGATGGGAGAGGCCATCTCCCCCTTCCACACGTGCTCACAGTGACCCCTCCTAAGTGTTTTAAACACCACGGAACTCATCTAAAACTATGGACGGAAAGACCACTGGCTAAAGACTTGCAAAGCCACCTAAATGCAGGGTACCCTGGGGACGGTAGCCACCTAAATGCAGGGTACCCTGGGGATGGTAGCCACCTAAATGCAGGGTACCCTGGGGATGGTAGCCACCTAAATGCAGGGTACCCTGGGGATGGTAGCCACCTAAATGCAGGGTACCCTGGGGACGGTAGACACCAAAATAACATCCAGAGGCGCGATAGCTCCAAAGTCAGTTAGCCAATGCTCACCCCCTGCACACAATTCATTAACTAAATTAATGCTAAGCAGGCCACACATCTTAATTGATGTGTTTGCGGGGGGGTTGGGGGAAAATGACACCACCTCAGTCCTTCGAGCGGCGATTGCTATCACCGCCGGTCTAATTAGCCAGTCCCGCTGGAGTCTGATTGAGCCTCTGGAGATGTTATCGGGGGCCCCTATTCGCGTTATCGCCTGGGGACCAGGGGCTCCCCGATAAAAAAACTCAGCAGTCTGGGCTCGGTCTCCATGAGATACCGTACAGCGGGTGGTGCTTCCTTATTAATTCCACGCTAATTGGGAGTCGCCGTGCACCTCGCCCGCCTGATTGCGCTCAGGCTCGGTGAGCAGCCTGTAGCCAATGGGAGAGGAGCTCGCCGGTCCGTCCTCTGAGCCTTTCGCTGCCGTGATAGCAGCCTGCTATGAGCAGCGGGATTCCGCGCTACTGTTGCAATTATGATTACACTGCAGGTGAAGGAACGGAGATGGAGAGATGAGGAAAAAGAGGCAGAAGGAGGGGTGCGAACACACACACGCACGCACGCACGCACACACAATGAGTGTTTGTGGTATTCACTGCAGTTTTATCTCCAAAATTCAACTCAACACTGAAAACAAAATCACTATTTCTGCTGGGACTCTCTCTCTCTCTCTCTCGCTCCACTTTATCACCATGTAATCTCTCATTCTCTGGAACACTCCTTATTTCACTCTCTCCATCTCCCAGTGCTGTGTGTAATCTCACTCTTTACACACTGCCCCTAGCCCCCTAGTGCTGTGTGTAATGTCTCCCTCTCCTCTGTGCCATCGCAGCTGCATTAGCTCACAGGCAGTGACCTGCTTCAGCGCAGCCCCTAGTGGCTGGGACATGTGAACACAGTTATTAAACCCCACAGCCCCCCCATTACACTGGAGGAGATCAATGTGAGAGCCTGGGGTATGCACAGAAGCCTCTTAAACCCCCGCTACCTGGCGCTAAACGAGCCGCGGGAACAGTGGCCTTGCCGCGGGGATTGTGGATCGAGATTACAGGGCTCAACATTACCTCAATGGGCTCAAAAGGGCTTGTGGCCTGGGACTGGTGAAATAGGGTTTCTGCGTTTGGGTCACAGGTTCCGCCAGGGCCCGTTTCACCTGTCGACGAGGAGGGGCAGCACGGGGGGGCTGTCCAGATGAGTCCGGAGCTCTCATGATGCTCTCGTGATGCTGATCGTTGGGTATCATTTCAGGTCCTCTACCACCTAACCCCACCTCCCCCCAGTCCCGCCCCTTCCTGCAGCGTTTGCACAAAGTGCAGCCCACCCACCCCCCCCAACATGGTTCACCCTCAAGGGCTAAGAGACTGGATTTCACATTAGCAAGGGCAAATGGAGGAGGGGACAGAATTTGTGCTTGAGTGTGTGTGCGTGCGAAAGAAAGTGTGCATATACAGCTGTGTATGTGTTTAAGACTGTTTATGTGCCCTGTGTGTGGGTGTACGTGTGTGCACATATGTGCACGCATGTGTTAGCGTTTATGATGCAGTGCATACACTGCCATCCACTATTATTGGCACCCATGGTAAAGATGAGTAAAAATGGTTGTAAAAAATTTACCTTTTGGTGAATTAGCTTAACCTCACACTGAAAAAATGAGAAAAATCCTACCTTTAATTGTAGTAAATTTATTCTGAGAAAAAGAAATCCCTGATCAAGAAATAATTATTTTTAACAAAACCACGTGTGCCACAATTATTGGCACCCCTAGAAATTCTTATGAACAAAATGTAACTGAAGAATGTTTTCCATTTATATTTTACTTTTTAAAGTTGAGCAGAGTGTTTAGGAACTTTCAAGCAGTAATCCATGACTTCATGTTTCACTGGGGTATAAATATGAGGTGACACAGAGGCCGTATTCCCTTATTCATTCATCAACATGGGAGAGATAAGAGAACACACAAATCAAATGAGGGAAAAGTGTGTTGAGCTTCATAGGTCAGAGAATGGCTATAAAAAAAATCTACTACTCACCTGAAAATGCCCACATATACCGTTAGGGCAATACCTAAAAAGTAGAACTGGAACTGTTACAAACTTGCCTGGAAGAGGACCCAAGTTTATTTTGCCCCCACGCACAGTGAGGAGGATGGTAAGAGAGGCAAAAAAATGCCCAAGGATCACTGTTGGAGAATTACAGAGGAAAGTAGCATCTTGGGGTCATCAAGTCTCCAAAACTACCATTAGACGTCACCTCCATGCCAACAAATTATTTGGAAGGCATGCAAGAAAAAAGCCTTTCCTGTCTTTTCACCACAAACGTAAGCACCTGGAGTTTACTAAATGCTACTGGAACTTTGACTGGAACCGTGTTCTATGGTCAGATGAAGCGAAAATTGAGCTTTTCGACAACCAACACTCGTAAAAAGTGGCGTAAAAAGAAGGATGGCTATATCAAAAATAACCTGATCCCCACTGTTAAGTATGGTGGAGGTTCTGTGATGTTGTGGGGCTGTTTTTCCTCCAAAGGCCCTGGAAACCTTGTTAGGGTACATGGCACCATGAAATACCAGGAAATTTTAAATCTGAATCTGGCTACCTCTGCCAGGGTTGTTGTTGGATCTTCCAGCAGGACAATGATCCAAAACATACGTACAAATCAACACAAAAATTGTTAACTGAACACAAAATCAAGCTTCTGCCATGGTCATCTCAGTCCCCTGACATAAACCCCATTGATAACCTGTGGGCTGAGCTGAAGAGGAGAGTGCACAAGAGAGGACCTAGGACTCTGGATGATCTGGAGAGACTCTGTAAAGAATGGTCTCAGATTGCTTGCTCTGTATTCTCCAACCTTATTAGATGTCACAGGATGCTGTTTTATTGGCAAAGGGAAGCTGTACAAAGTATTAAATGCAGGGGTTCCAATAATTGTGGCACACGTGGTTTTGTTAAAAATAATTATTTCTTGATTTTTTTTCTCAGAATAAATTTACTTCAATTAAAGGTTGGATTTTTCTAATTTTTCCAGTGTGAGATTAAGCTAATTCACCAAACGGTGTATTTTTTATATTTTGTATACTTTTTACTCATCTTTACCAGGGGTGGCAATAATTGTGCAGGGCACTGTATATCCATGTATGTACATTTTTACGTGCATTTATTTGTGCGTGCTTGTGTGTTTTGATGCACATAATCTCACACATAATTCTCCCATTTCCTTGACCATCACCTTGTGCACACGCACGCAGACACGCACACAGACACGCACACAGACACAGACATACACGCCTGCACACACACACACACACACACACACACGTGCGCAGAAACACACACACACACACAGATACGCGCCCGCACATACACACACACACACACATACACACATGCGTGCCACCATTCTATCCCCTGCTTTTCAACCCAGAGCTATAAACCCCAACAGCTCTGAAACCCCAGGGTTCCAGGAATGAGAACAAACGGGACTGCAGAAGTGCGGACTCTTCCCGGTCAGACACGCCGGCCACCCTTGCTCAATAACAACCGAGGCGGGCCAACAAGGGTGCGGCAATTACGCCTCGTTTGTTTAATTGGCCGGAGACGAGGTGAGTGCGGTCCATTTCCCTTTCCCAGAATCCTCAGCTCACCCGTACAGCGCTGCGGAGGGGAGTTAAATCCCCACTCGAATGTATTGATGTTTCTCTCCTCCCAGCCTCCCTTAACACCTCCTTCTTCTGAAAGCAAACAGTCTATTCCAGTAATTCACTGCTACTAAGCACAGAAAATACACGGTTTTAGATCCTCACTTAGAGCACAGGGGGCGGGGGGGGGGCATCATTTCTGCAGGGGGGCCAGGTAAGTGCAGTTCTCTTGCTGTGCTTCTTTCTTCACTTCTCAGAAAACAAGTACTATTTCAGTCCTCCATTTTGTTCAGTGAGCAGCAGTCTAGTCCTGCGTGTGTGTATGTGTGTGCGCGCGCGCACGTGTGTGTGTGCATGGAGGTGGACAGCACAAATTCTGCACTTCTCCAGTGAATGATGAAGGGCAGCTTGTCACATGGTTTCCAGTGCGGTAGTCTCACCTCATCAATGCATGAACAACATTTAAGCAACCAATAAAACGCTCAAAAACATATTGTGCACCGCTCAAACAGGAAACCAGTAGGGGGCGCTCCAAGCAGGACACAAGCAGCTCCTTGAAGCAGTCGCTCGGCAGAAAGGACCAGAGCTGCCAGTCGACTCAAACCCCAAGGAGTGACGGGAGACCGCGGAGGTTCCGGTCCAGAACGGGTCCGCACACGGGTGCGGCACGAGGGTAAAAAACAAGACCCGCCTTACCTTCTTTATCCGCCCGCTACGGGTACCAGCAAAGGCCACCGTGTTGCCGTGGTAATCGTAGGCGGCCACCGAGGTCATCCCGTCGTCCTTGTCCGTGAAAAGGGGCGTGCCCTCGATGGTGGTGGTGCCGCCCAGCGGCTGGTTGAAGTCCTGCCCGCAGAAGTTGTCGTTGATCTGCAGGGGCTGCAAAATCAGAAGGGGCGGGGGGAGAGAGAGCGCGTGTCAATCGGCATTCGCTAATTTCCATACCATTAAACAGAGCTGATACAAACATGGCCCCTCCGTGAAAAACTGTGTTAATTTATGCGTCTCCGATATGCGGAGACTTAACGAGCCAGCCGGTACCCTTCGCACGTGTTGACATATGTAACCAGAAGATAATCACTACCACCTGGATCAGACCCTCCCCCTCCAGCCTCTTCCAGCCTGAATCTAAGACAACCCTAATTAATTACCACCAAGTTTCTACTAATTTATAAAGATGAGGCGCACTGCTTCAGCATAGACTGATCAATCACATCCTTACTCAAGCTTAGACCTGTTAAACAAAAACAGCTAAACCGAATGGAATGATGGCAGGGTATGACATACTGGTGCGCCGCCGCCACCACCATCCACCCCCCCCCCCCCCCCCCCCCCCCCCCCCCCCCCCCCAGCACAGGAAGAGGACACACACGTTTATGAGAGGCTCAAACCAGAAACCAGACCACAGAACTCAAATGCAAAAACAGACATTCCCTCCAGAGCATGGAAAACCTGTGGAGGGGGCGGCGTCTGGCCTGTCACTCAAGTACCCTCTCATACCATACCACAGGGAAGAGGCAGGTAGAGACCTGGGCTGTGTCCGAATCAGAGCCCTGTTCCCTGTCCACTGTCCCGTCCACTCAGACCCCTGTCTACTATGTGCCCTGTCCCCTCACATTGCAAGCAGTGTGCGAAAGAAATCCCGCAAAACTCTTTCCAAACTAGTGAGGAAGTAGTTTGTAATATCTTTTTTAATTTTTTTATTTTTATTGAGAATATCAATCAGTTAACATATGACAATTGTTACAAAGTGTAGACTATGAATGAAGATAGAATTAACAAAAATAAAAAAAAGAGTATTTCGTAATATGACCCACTCTTGTAACATAGATATGCATATACACTCTACGTCTTTTACGTTTTTACTTCCGAGTTACTTACTGAAATTGTCGGGTGAGTGCACAGTTCTGCAGATGAGTGTGCTCCTGAATTCCCTCAACAAAACCCCGGAAATAAGGGGTTCATCCTGGTATTTTAAGTGCCCCCATTTGTGAGAAAAAGTCGCCCACTCAAAAGCTTTTTGACGAAGTGGACTCAAATATGTGTACTCAAAAGGGTGTAGGGCTCTGATTCGGACACAGCCCTGGTCTCCCTGACTTTTATAAGCCGTAACCCGGTCGTAACGTGAAACATAGCCACAGACACAATTCGGCAGCAAGAGCCAAGGGCCAGCAGGGAGAAGGGGGTTTGCGTGTTTGAATCCCGGCGGGGACGGTTCTTGCCAACCATTCAGCAAGGCGCTTTACCCCCAGAAAAACAAACTCCGTCAAGTTCCTGTACAAAGTACACCACACAGACTAAGGACAGCTGGTAAGTAAATAAATAATGCAGTAAATCCCTGGCAGCTCGCAGCTGATAATATATACTCTGCATCTGCAGTAGATGGCTCATTTTCAAAAGGAAAATGTGTGTATTTTTCAGTGTTGGAATTGGCTACATATTTATGAACAGCAGTACTGGGTGTATAAAACAGAGAAACTAGCTCAGCGCAAGGGTGGGGGTTGGACGGGGGTGGGGGGGAGGGGGGTAAGGGGCTCGTCAGGATTCTGTATTTGGAGGGGGGTTGTTTGGAGGGGAAATAAAGTGCTAGAAGAGTTCCTTGTCTTGCTGGCAGGAAAGTTGGCTGCGCTGGTCTCCCTCAGGGACGCCCGAAAGACGGGCCTCATTAGTGAGTGTGAAGAGCATCCACTAACTTGCTAACCTGCTATCCCGCTAATGTGCTCGCCCTGGCCCAGGGGGCAATTACCAGTTGTGGTGGGGTTATCCCTGCTATCCCGCTAATGTGCATGCCCAGGTAATTGCCCTGGGGGCAATTACCAGTTGTGGTGGGGCTTGTATGTACCTGTAGAGCAACCCTAATTCACATAGCACAAGGTGGGATAAACTCTCGACTAATCTCTGTTCATTCACCACACAGCCGAACAACCGCACCTTGAGAGAGATCGAGAGAGATCGAGAGAGAGCGAGAGGGAGAGCCAATGAGACCCGTGACTGACAGACCCAATGATATGCGTGACAGAGAGCCAATGAGAATTCCTCCCCTTTGCCCCTTGCCTTTCTGCCTCTAAAATCACCGCCCCAATTAGGGAATGGAGGAAACCCTGTGTCCCTGCAGAACAGGAAGTGTAGCGCTAAGTGCTAATGGTCACAGGGCAATCAAGAAATTCACCTGGTACTGTCAACCAATCACCTTCTGCTGAACCAGGTGTCTCGGTTTCCATCTTAAAAACCATGTCAGACTGCAGTGGAACTGCGTATCGAAGGTTAACGGCTACGCTCTCCAGTAAGGTGCTTGACCTCAGATACTTGAGTAAATACCCGCCACTTTAAACGGGCGATGTACTTAGTGTGTACACTTAAACACACGTGCTAGTGGTCCGGGACTATAGCTCAGCAAATAAATAAATAAATAAATGATTACATTTAGGGTGAGGGATTGTGTACATAATGCCCTCAGGGTGGGGGGCAGGGGGGTTATCCCTGGCCTGTCCATCATTCACTAAAACCCTCTCATTCATGTGGTGGATGAGGGGGACAAAGCTAATCCGCTCTCTCTGTTTCTTAAAGTACGTGTCACAATACCTACAGTAGTCTTCAGATAAGCTGCAAGCCCCAAACCAGGTCACGGCAAACTCCAGGGAACGCGGCTTATGGCTGGCGTTTTGCAAACCGACGACTCCTTAACACAGCTGCAACTACAGAAGCCGAAAGCGCAGCTGCCTCATCCAGCCCTCAGTTACAATGGGAGCTAACAGGGAACTAATCTACGGCTGTAAATGTATGCATAGCCTCTGATAAGCTTGCAGAGGTATCCGTCGGTGAAAGCGGGGCGCTTATGTTTACCGATCGCTCACCGTGGCGTGAATGATTAACCGGGGCTGGACTGGGTCGCTGATGGGACTTTATGAAGTGGGAAAATGTGTCAGTGTGTCAGGCGCCTTATCTTCTCTCTCTCCGCTCTCTGTCTCTTCCCCTCCTTCTTCCGACTTTTAGTTTTCTGCCCCTCCCTCTGCATCAGAGCTCAGAAATGTTTTCTGCTTTAATTTCCACCCTTCTTCATTTAATCTGTCCTGCGGGCCCGTACATGAGGGGGTGGGAAAAGGCAACAATTGGGTAGTGGGGGGGTGCAAGGGGGGAGGCACATTGGAGCGGGGGGGGGGCAAAGCACTATTCCAAAAGATGGTGGGTGAGGCAGACCCCGCCCATGCTAAATCACACACTAATAACATGTTTTTAAGTGACACCACTCACCCCAATTAAGCAGTGACCAGCATGAGACCTCTGGGGGGGGGGGGGGGGGGGGGTTGCCATGGGAATGCTAGCGGTATATGGGCCAGTGTCAACACTAATACCCCATCCCTCCAAACTCCCTTTCCCAATCGGCGACTGGAGTGCGTCAGACGAACACCATGGGGAGGTTGTGGAAGGGTTGATGGATCTTTGGCGCCGTTTAGGAGCATTTAGCCTTCCTCTGGCCCGAGTACTGAGAGGAAGTTCTCGGAGGCTCACACCAGACCCGCGGCGCCAATAGGCAGTACCATCCTGTCACCCGCTGGGACATGACCAAATTACAGCTGTGTGCGCGAGAGTGTGTGTGTGTGTGCACTGCCTTCCATTTCAATCAAACTGCATTCCGTTTCAATCGAACGCTCTCGCACACTACTATTCTCTCACACACATACAATCACTCTTTCTCACACAGTCATTCATTCTCTCTCACACAGTCATTCATTCTCTCTCACATACTCGTATGAAATCAGACAAATGTTTGTTTGTGTTTAAGACATTTTATCTGTGTGCAAAACAGGTTTTGCATTTATATGAGAGTACGATAGTGTGTGTGAGAGAAGAATGCTGGTGTGTGAGAGTTATGCCCCTCCACCTCACGTGGCGGTGCCGGTTGCCCTGGCAGCCGTGCCAGCTACCCTTTTGTTTTAACAGGTTGATTGCCAGTGGAATGGGCACTTGCACTTTAAATGGAGGTGATCTTTCCCGCTCTCTTTTCCTACCAGCAACAGCAGCAGTCGGCATCCTTGGACACCAACTTGTCTTTATCCTCCCGTTGCTATATTTTTATATATTCAATAAATTTTCATTGGAATTGAGCTTTTTTTTGTGTTGCGTATTATATGTTGCGGGTTGCCAGGGGCGATCTCATAACAGAGAGAGTATGATGGTGTGTGACAGTATAATGGTGTTTGGGAGAGAGTATAATGGCATGTGTGAGAGAGAATAATGGCGTGTATGAGAGTACAACTATGTGTGTGAGAGAGTATGATGGTGTGTGTGAGAGAATATAACTGTGTTGGGGAGAGAGTATGATGTTGTGTGTGAGAGAGTATAATTGTGTTTGGGAGAGAGTATAATGTTGTGCGTGAGAGTATAATGGTGTATGTGAGAGTATAATGGTGTATGTGAGAGAGTATAATGTTGTGCGTGAGAGTATAATGGTGTATGAGAGAGTATAATGTTGTGTGTGACAGTATAATGGTGTATGTGAGAGTATAATGTTGTGCGTGAGAGAGTATAAAGTTGTGCATGAGAGTATAATGGTGTATGTGAGAGAGTATAATGTTGTGCGTGAGAGTATAATGGTGTATGTGAGAGAGTATAATGTTGTGCGTGAGAGTATAATGTTGTGCGTGAGAGTATGTTGTGCGTGAGAGTATAATGGTGTATGTGAGAGAGTATAATGGTGTATGTGAGAGAGTATAATGTTGTGCGTGAGAGTATAATGGTGTATGTGAGAGTATAATGGTGTATGTGAGAGAGTATAATGTTGTGCGTGAGAGTATAATGGTGTATGTGAGATTGTATAATGTTGTGCGTGAGAGTATAATGGTGTATGTGAGAGAGTATAATGTGCGTGAGAGTATAATGGTGTATGTGAGAGAGTATAATGTTGTGCGTGAGAGTATAATGGTGTATGTGAGAGAGTATAATGTGCGTGAGAGTATAATGGTGTATGTGAGAGAGTATAATGTTGTGCGTGAGAGTATAATGGTGTATGTGGGAGAGTATAATGTTGTGCGTGAGAGTATAATGGGGTATGTGAGAGAGTATAATGTTGTGCGTGAGAGTATAATGGTGTATGTGAGAGAGTATAATGGTGTTTGTGAGAGAGTATAATGGTGTATGTGACAGAGTATAATGTTGTGCGTGAGAGTATAATGGTGTATGTGAGAGAGTATAATGTGCGTGAGAGTATAATGGTGTATGTGAGAGAGTATAATGTGCGTGAGAGTATAATGGTGTATGTGAGAGAGTATAATGTGCGTGAGAGTATAATGGTGTATGTGAGAGAGTATAATGGTGTATGTGAGAGAGTATAATGGTGTATGTGAGAGAGTATAATGGTGTATGTGAGAGAGTATAATGTGCGTGAGAGTATAATGGTGTATGTGAGAGAGTATAATGTGCGTGAGAGTATAATGGTGTATGTGGGAGAGTATAATGTTGTGCGTGAGAGTATAATGGGGTATGTGAGAGAGTATAATGGTGTGTGTGAGAGAGTATAATGGTGTATGGGAGAGAGTATAATGTTGTGCGTGAGAGTATAATGGTGTTTGTGAGAGAGTATAATGTTGTGCGTGAGAGTATAATGGTGTATGTGAGAGAGTATAATGGGGTATGTGAGAGAGTATAATGGTGTATGTGAGAGAGTATAATGGTGTTTGTGAGAGAGTATAATGTTGTGCGTGAGAGTATAATGGTGTATGTGAGAGAGTATAATGGGGTATGTGAGAGAGTATAATGGGGTATGTGAGAGAGTATAATGGTGTATGTGAGAGAGTATAATGGGGTATGTGAGAGAGTATAATGGTGTATGTGAGAGAGTATAATGGTGTTTGTGAGAGAGTATAATGTTGTGCGTGAGAGTATAATGGTGTATGTGAGAGAGTATAATGGGGTATGTGAGAGAGTATAATGGGGTATGTGAGAGAGTATAATGGGGTATGTGAGAGAGTATAATGGTGTATGTGAGAGAGTATAATGGTGTTTGTGAGAGAGTATAATGGCGTGTGAAAGTATAATGGTGTGTAAGACATAATAATTGTATATCAATAATGCCTGTAATAATATAGGCATTGAGACAGTAAAGTATGATTAATGTCCTAAATGACCTGTCATAAAATACACACACACACACACACACACACACACACACACACACACACACACACACACACACACACACACACACACACACACACACACACACACACACACACACACACACACACACACACACACACACACACACACACACACACACACACACACACACACACACAGAGCATGTACCCAGACATATGCAGACACACTGCCCTCCAAAATTGCCATACTTTACAAAGACATGACAAGAGGCCATATAAACTAAACAATGCCGGTAATGATCACATTATCTTCAACCAATACAGTTTCTCTGAGAAAAACCAGTGGGGGACATGAGCAAAACTCCACCCAAAGTGCGGTGGACCATACTTTATTTTGAGGGCCTATTTTCAGAATTAAAAATCTAGTCATTCACCTAAATTGACTATTACTTGAATTTGTTTTGCTTATTAATTAATTAATTCATTCATTCATTCTTTTTACCATCATTCAATTAGTCAGTTAAGGTTGAGAACAAATTAAGAACAAGAACAACTCATTCACCATGTCAACCTGACACACAACTTAGAAGATGTGACCTAACAGGTTATTAAAAGAACATGAACCTACCTTTGCTGAGGAGCTAAACAATTACATTGCTACTCAACTACACACCAAAATAAATTAATTATGACTAAACGGTCAGTAAGTTGAAATATTTTATGAATTTACGAGTGGAATAGCTGCTTTGAAAATGTAATTTGACATTTTCATACTCTGGTTTTAATGTACAGTCTTAACTAGCATTCATTTAAATTGCCAAGAATTAAATGCCGGAACTAAGGGTCTGAAATGGAAAGTGAGTTTGCAAAAAGGATTTAGGATAATCACTCTACCTAAGTTTTATGCACACCAACAGTCGAACTGGAAATATTCCTAAAATGGAGCAGTATTGACTTGGAAAGCAGCACATTAAAGGGTTAAAAGCTCCTTCGCATCGTGTGACTGCTCCTGAGTTCATCTGATGCCGTCCTTCTACCGTTTTTGATTTGCTTTGTTAAACAACAACCGCAACTACAACAGGCAATGTAGTTACCAAACAAAATGCTGAAAAGATTAGACACGCTGAGAAGATTGATCAGTATCTTTTTTTTGTTGTTCCGTTTTGTTTTGTTTTTTTGCACCGTACTGTAACATTGGACATTGTCTTCGCCCCAAGTACAGAGAAATGTTTGTGAAGCGTGCCAAGAGGGAAGTCCAGCTGCTGCATGTGTCCATGAAGTGATGCAATCAGATGGAAAACTGTGGTCTCCACACGGGCGGAGAACAGCCTTTCGAACAGCTCCACGAAACAAGATGGATGACAGGGAGTGCACTTTTTCTGTTCAATCATTCCTAAAGTTCATGTTTTAATTTATGCATCTGAATAACGATATTGTGGGGGGGCGGGGGGTGTCCAGATGTGCAAGTCAGTGTAAACGTGTCTGACGGGTTAGCTTGCCAATGGTTAGTTGCATTGCTAAGTAATTAGACTGTGGCAGCTCATGTTGTGTTGCAGAATGCAGTACCCCAAGGGAAGAGCAGGGGGGCGTTCAGCCAGACAGCTGCATCCCCACTCAGTTCAAGGAGAAAACACACAATATTTCAGGACTTTGAAGAGTCCTGTCCTGGGTTATAGGGCTATAAGCACTGCACAGACCACTGCGGACACATTATGGATACATTTCTCAGAGAGCTGGGAGAGCACAACCTTATGATGTACCTTAAAGGCAGACTTAGCACACACTCTGGCTAGCTGCTAGTTCATGTGACTGCGAACGCCACGCCTCCAAACCCCAACCGCCCCCCACCCACCCACCCCTCGTGACATCTCACGCTGATGCGTATAAGATACAGTAATGCTACCTGGATCCACTGCACTGCACTCAATGGGCGCTGATGAGTACCAGATAGATTAATGCTGCCTGGATCCACTGCACAGCGCTCAATGGAAAACAGCAAATCCAGCTGATAAATAGCTGCACACCCCCACTTCGCCCCCTCCCCCTCCCCCTCCCTCCAGCCATCAATAAATAATTACACTCACGATTAGCTTGTTAGCATCAAAGCTGCCTCGTTAGCGACTGGCAAGATCCACACTCTGTTTGTAAAAGGTTAGAGGTGGGCTTTTTTTGATTGCATCCAACCCATATCCAGCTTGCCGTTATTGATTCAAAATCATATTCGCCGGATAAACACAAAACTGTTACATTTCAAGATTGCACAGCCTACCGCCAGCACTCATCTGAATAACGGCGCTTGCGGTAATGGTATAAAAATAAACTCATCGGGGACGATGGTGTGCATGCTCCATGCAGTTACTTTCATCCACCAGAGGAGGCACTCTGCATAGATGTATGTATTGTATTACTACAGCAATTCACCCAAATGAACAACAGAAATTAATCCAGAGTTTTTTTTTAAATCTCGTTGGAGCACAGGTATATAAGCAAGACATAATAATTGTATAGCAATAATGCCTGTAATAATATAGGCATATAATTACAGAAGTAATATCACTTTCATACAAAGCTTAGTGGGGTCTTATGTTCGTATTTTATAAAAGTTAGATTATAAGTGTTCAGGGTGAACCTCGGCATGACACAACTGACATGAAGGTCGCTGTTGCGAGATCTCCGGAAAGAGACTGAAGGGCGCGTCGTCCAAAATGCTCCCTTTAGACTTCCTGAAGAGCGGATCACCGGAGGAAATATCGGATTCATATTTCAGATTTTGCATTATTGCCCTTCGAAGCAGAATTGTACCTCAATCTGAAACTTGTGTGGGAGACGCACAGAAAGAACATTCTGGAAGCTCACAGAAAAATTATTTTAGCATTATGGATGTATGCAGGTGCACGGGCCAGGTCACAAAGGCTATTAATTTCTGAATATCCACTTAAATAAAGCTAAAACTGAACCCAGAACACCAGAAACTGCCGTGCCCACTACCCGACAGCTCTTTTTATACCAAAGCTGTTTTGTCAGGGCTGCTCAATGTCACTGGTGAAGACGCTTGTCTTGTGCACAATTACACATCCACGGACCTCTGAAACATCAGGTGTGAGGAGGCCAATGGTATCTGACACTGTGGGGGAAATCTTAACAGGTCTGTCGACGATCGGTGGCAATTCAGGTCACGCCACGTCCTCATCCGCAACTGCCACGAAGAGGGAAGGCGACCAGAAGGCTTTAAGCATGCCTTTCAGTCCCAGTGCGTAGTGAATGCAGTCCTGCCACAGCCAATGATGTTTAAAACATACAAGTTAAAGCCTACGTTCTGTGCATAGTGAGGCCCAAACTAAGCCCGCTCCGCACCCGTGGTGCACGGCAAAAACGGTGCGCAACGAGGCGAGCGAAGCAGGGAATCAAAAGCCGCAAATTACTACCACTATCATAATTCAATCGGAGCAGTTTAATCCGGCACGCCTTTTGTGCTGGCTCTCTGGTAGCCGGGAGAATGGATCTCCTGAACAGATTAAAAGTGAAATCTCCAAACTGTGGGACTGAAGAGACTCCCTCCTCTTTCGCCGCCTCCTCCTCCTACTCCTGAACCGGGAGATAAGCTTGCGCCTCCACCCCCGAAGTGCTCAGCCGTGATAAACAGTAATAAACACGCCATGCCAGATTAACACAAAGCCTGAACAACAGAGGGCTATTGTTTCCTTTTTTCCTTCTTTTTTTCATCCTTTTCTTTCTATTTATTCTTTAATTAAATAAGTCACCACATGTGTACTGATCAGGACATAAAGAGGAAACTGGCAGTTGTGTATTGTTTACTGCATGCTGTTTAATATGTGACATGCAGTATGCAAAAAATATCCTCCATACTATTTTCCAACCATTCTGTGGTAGTGTCGTATGTTTGGGAAGACGTCCTGCCCTTGCACGGCCATGCTCACGTGTTGTTGTCATTGAAGCAAAACGTCAGTGAAGCTGTACTTCATTTTTAAAGCAAAGCTGTGCATCATATTTATGGGATCAAAATATGTGTTTCCTTCCTGAAAAGCATGCTCCCGAATATACCCAGTGAAACCCTGGAAATAAGTATATCATCCGGGGATTTTAAGTACACTACATTTAGAAAAAACTTTGCCTACTAAACTTTCTACTTTCTCATCCAGTGTTCTCAACTAGTATATTAGCATAGTATGGAAGGGTACAGATTCAGACACAGCGCATGTCCTGGCTGGGTAAATGAACACAGCACTAGCCTGAGATCAGAGGAAACCCATGGGTTTTCAACAGGGGGACCGCATATCCCTGGGGGTCCTTGAAGGTACTGCAGGGGGTCCCTGGCCAGACATGATATGCAATGACTGTATATAGACTTGGGAAAATATTTCTCAGTATAAAACCTTTTTTAAAATGTAACCCTTTTTAACTTATGATGGGGACCCCTGTATGATTTTGAGCCTGGATGGGGGTCCCTGGATGAGGAATGGTTGAAAACCCCGGCCTAAACCAATGGAGGACTCAAATCTGAAGTTTCACTCCAGGCATCTTTCACTCCAGCAAACTACATCAGCAAAAGCATGTGACTAAAAAAAGCAGGATGCATGTCGCCACATTGCTCCAATGTTCACGAAAACTACTGAACGACTCTTAAGGAGTCGTTAAAGAAGAATAGCGGTGGCATGGTTGTGGTTGTTGATTATTATTATAATAAATTTTCAGCCTCTCCAGGGGCCATTTTACTGAAACATCGTATCTTAAGTGCAAGTTAAGATGCGACAAGTCTTTCACAAATTCATATTACAGAAGCAAATCTTAACTAACGTTAGGAATAGTATCTTATCTCACTCCATCCTATCTTATCTCAGATGAGGAAATCAGATGATCGGTGGGGTAAATAAACAAACCGACGTTAGTTCGTTAACGTTCTAGCAGAGACTGAGACTATCCTAAAAACGACAAGCTTTCAATTTCAAACCAGACGAATTAGGGTTAGGGTGATGGGTGCTAATAAGTATTTTAATCACTAAACCGCAACACATCGTTCAGGTCTGGCATAAGCATTTCAACAATTAAATGCCGCTCATTGACATTTCCCTCATTCTCCAAAAGTAATAAAAGAGCAGCCATTAACGTTATGGAGTTAGCCAGCTAGCTAGCTAGTATTAGCGAACGTTACCTTTCCAACGGCTAACAACAATGTTAAAGTTAGGACACTTTATTTGGGATTTTGGCAAATTTGGATGCTGTAATACACTTCTGTAATACACTTTTCCTGTTAGGATAAGAAGCAGTAGGATAGGAAAATGGACTCCAAAAACCAGACCAGACATGTGCCTGGATGTCTGCCGGTTCAAATGCAAACAGGACTTTTACCCACAGGCAACTCCGCCCAATTTGGTTCAGTAAAATGCCCCCCAGTACACATTGATTATAGATATATTCATCAAAAGCTATGCAATACACCCCTGGGAAAAGATATTATTGTCCTGGATATACAATATAAATAAAATCCTGCCATCTATCAAACTATCCTCCTATTCACCCATGTAACCAGCAATGCATCCATCCAATCATCAAAGTATCAGTCTAGTCATTCTGCTACCTGTCTCTCAGACTATCCATAAATCTGTTTGCCATGTATCTCACTTTCCCCGGATTTATCCATCTCTACATCTACCTGCCTTTCTATCAGTCCAGCTATGCCTGCCTGCCTGCCTGCATCTGTCTGTCCGTCCGTCTAGGACCGGGATCAGTGTGGTCTCTTCTCGCTTGCAGGAGAAATTAAGTCTCAGAGGGGGATCAATAATGTTGGATTTTACTAACCAGACGCTTCCCAATGCTCCGGAACATTCCCCTGCCCGCCCCCATGCCACACACCACTCTGTGTCCAATTAAAGAGCTGTCTGCTCCATCTGGCATGCCCCACGGGCTGTCTGAGGAGGCGGAGGCAGCAAATAGTCGTACGTCATTAAAAAAAATACATACCCAGCAGGGCTGTAAGAGGACGCTATGGCTGCTTCACAGGGTGGTGAAACTCGGGGAGCGTGTTTGGTTTGGCCAAAAATAAATAATTCGGCCTCCGACTTGGTCGTTATCAGTATGCATTATTGCCCCCCCCCCCCCGCCTCTCCTCCCCATGAACTTTTAATGATGGTGACATTCAAACCCGCCGACGGTTATTCTGCTCACAAGAGCTCTCTGAGGTTTGACTGGAAATGCTTTGGGGACCACAAATATGTCAGCCAAGTCATGGGCTCTGGATTAAAACGCAATTACACAACCTAACTCCCATGACTGCCCCCCCCCCCACCCCACCCCACCCCACCCACCCAAAATACAAACTGATCCTAGAAGAGTAATCCTCTCCTGTTAGCTGTTTTTAATTCTCTTTTCCTTTATTTTGTTTCTTTTTCTTTTTATTATTATTTTTAAATTTTATTATTTCTATTTTTTCTCCCAATTTAATAGCCAATTGCACCCTTTTATGATTCAAATCCCCTTCTAGGACTGGGAGCAAGAACTAGTCATGAACTGTCACTTTGATGACCCAGTCAGTGATTTTAACACAATGGACAGCAGTCATGTCATTGGTGCAAATCATCGATTGACAGCGCAGGGTAACGTGGCTGACAGCGCAGGGGTAACGTGGCGTCCTCAGCTGATCAGGGGCCATAACTCCACCCACATGGGAGGGATATTCCACCGAGCTCCTTCCACAGATGTCGCACATAATATGCTCATCTGTGCTGCACCCCAAAAAAGTGGTCCACCAAAATCTCCTGGCACTGTGGGGCGAGGGAAAGGGGGGTCTGGGGGGGGACATGTTGCCTTAGGAACACGTAATTGAAATAATGAACCAGTTGGCAGAGGCATATGGGGGATCCGTGGACTTCTGCAGCAGTAGGTTTACAGTTTTCTCACTGCTCCGGCATGTGCGCTGTCGTCACATCCGTCGTCATGGTTATTATCGTTGAAAGCGATCTCTCAGCGTTCACCAGCGTCGCATCTCCCTGCTGTGCTGATATTTGCGGAAGATTTGACGGGACGCGAGCCAAACCCACGCGCCGCCTGCCGAACGACGCCCCGGAAATCTCACGCTGTAATCCGTCTCCAGCTCGCAAAAAGGGAGGGGTAAGAGGAAAAAAAATAAACGTTTATCCGGTCTGACTGGTCAGGCCGGGTTTTGGGCACACCTTTCCCTTAAGGGGAAGAACACATCCTGTAGTGGCTGAAGTGTGTGTGTTTGGGGGATGGGGGGTTGGGTTGGCGTAGGGTGGGGGGATGACAGCCAAGGAGGCAATTTGGGCCCAAAGGTCCTGGATACCTGAGTAATTCAAATCTTCCAGTTATTCCCCACCAACACAGCTGATTTTAACGTAAGTGGGCCAAATCCAGCCGTGCTTCATCAATTTCCACGGCAGGTTAAAGCACCGATGACTTGCAGGTTAAGCACCATGACTGCACAAAGCAATTAAACAGCCAGACGAAAGGCGAAAGTGGGAGGTGTTGCACACAGCAGGGGGTTAAAGCATGATTACTTAACGCTTGTGGTGAGGCAGGCAGACCCAGGCTGAGTGCGTTGACTCAGGGCGCTCTCTCCCTAGCCACCTACCCGCCATTCCGGCTAACCGACAATTCACAAGTAGCGCAAGCCTCTGCCCTCCATAGGATTTACACAAACCCTGGCCCAGATGGAAACACCCCCCCCCCCCAAGAAAAAAGAAAATCACACAATTACCAGTCAAATGCGTCATTCTGACCCACAAATTAAAAACACCTCAGCATACTGCTTTGGCGCCGCCAACTGCAACGCACCGCAGGGATTTTCGCCTACACCAATAACTCAGATGTAAAAATGGTAGATTAAACATGGCATGCTGGGACAGCAGAGCACAGAATTCTGGGAAGAATTGTGGGTGTGGGAGGGGGGGGGTGGAGATAGGTTGTGCGAAACAGACTGGAATCATGATCAGTGTGTTAATAATCACAGCCATCTGCATGTAGCAGGCCACATTACCCCCCTCCCCCCAATCCACCAACGCATCCAACCTGCTCTGACACCTGAACACCGTTCAGCCAACAGTCGCTAAACACCACCCGACACAGCTGAAACCACAGCCCTGGGGTGTGTGGGGAGGAGGAAACTCGGTGACAGCTCCTAAATCCATGGGACTAGGTAATGATGTTCCCCTCTCTGAGAGAACAGAGTGACAGAAGGACTATAATCCAGGAGACTAATGCCAAGTAACATCATCTCTGTCTGACTCATCTCCTCCCCCCTCATCGCCCCCTACTCCTCCCCACTCATCTCCCCGACTCCTCTCTCTACTCAACTCATCTCCCCTACCCCTCTCTCTACACATCTCCCCTAATCATCTCTACTCAACTCTTATCCCCTACTCTTCTCCCCTACTCCTCTCTACTCATCTCCACTAATCCTCTCTACTCATCTCCCCTAATCCTCTCTACTCTTCTCCCCTACTCCACTCATCCTCTCTCTACTCTTCTCCCTTAATCCTCTCTACTCTACTCCCCTACTCCTCTCTACACATCTCCACTAATGCTCTCCTACTCATCTCCCCTAATCCTCTCTACTTTTCTCCCCTACTCCTCTCTACTCTTCTCCCGCTAATCCTCTCTACTCTTCTCCCCCTAATCCTCTCTCTACTCATCTCCCCTAATCCTCTCTACTCTACTCATCTCCACTAATCTTCACTCTACTCATCTCCCATACTCCTCTCTCTACTCATCTCCCCTAATCCTCTCTACTCATCTCCCCTAATCCTCTCTCTACTCATCTCATATCCCCCTACTCTCCTCTCTACACGTCCCCCTAATCCTCTCTCTACTCAACCTCATCTCTCCGACTCATCTCTACTCATCTCCGCTACTCCTCTCGTCTACACTACAGTATGCATGCACATACTCATACATTACAGTATATTCACATATACTTTCATACATACACACTTACATAATACAGTGAGCACCATAATTCATTGGACAGTGACATTTTTTTGTTATTTTGGTTTGGCACTGAGTTTAAAAGGATACAATAATTTGAGGGTATTTTCATCCATATCGGAGTAGATACGGATGGATAACTTGAAAGATTTCTTCTCCTGACTTATTTTTCCATAGAGGTCAATAAGAAAATTTGTCAGGAGAGAAACAACCCTTAAAGTGATCCATCCATATCTACTGCATATCTGATGGCAGCAGAGTGATGGTTTAAGGCTTGTTTGTAACGACAGACCCTTGATGACTTTGAGCCATTTAGCCAACCATGTGTTCTATACTGTTCCAGTGTAATTTACAGCTAAATCTAGTCCCACCCCTCAATTCCCATATAGATCCATTCAAATGCAGCGAGGTTATAGTATCGCTTGTAGGGAGTACTAGAAAATAAGATATCAAGAGTCATTTGATATTGTTGGGTCACAGACATCAGGAAGTCATGGCATGCAAAGGATATGCGACCAAATATTAAAAATTATTACTTTTTTCCTACATTATGTTAAACTGTCCAATATTTTTTGATGCCCGAAAAATGGGGGGGGGGGGGGGGGACTAGGGAACAAAAGGTTCTATAATTTCTAAACGGTTCCCTCAAATGAAAGCTGACAGTTTGCACTTTCAATCTCATTGTCATTGTATCCTTTCAAACTCAAAGTTCTAGAGTACAGAACCAAAAATAACAAAAAATGTGTCAACTGCCCGAATGAATTACGATGCTCACTGTACATGTGTATGCTTATGTTCACTACGCATACACATAAATACACATACTCATAGATATACTACATATGTGCAAGCATGACTTAAATTATCAGTTTACCCACTGTCTATCAGTGTATGGCAGGATGATACACATTTAACTGCAAGGGTCATAGTGTGTTCGTCCTCTCCTAATGGGATGGGAATTTATTGTATGTCTGGTAGCAGGGTGAATTCAGGATTGGAAAGGCAGCCACATACTTCGTTCCCATATAATAACATAGAAGCCATGATTGAATTATAAAGTTTGAGCCAAATTCTTATAGGTGTTTTAGTGTTTCCAAATTTTGTTTTTACTGCATAAAAAGCCTTATGAGCTTTTCCTTTAAGATAATTTATTACCAGGCTAAAATCTTCCTCATGCACTGATTACTAGTCCGAGATAGGAATAGCTTGTACAGAGTCACCCAGGACTAAAGCGGTATCAGTTATCTTGAGATCTGGCTTTTATCTATAACTCTGGTCTCGTCCATCTCTGATAGTACTGCTCTAAGAGTGAAAGGCTTGGTTGAAATCCCTGTTCTGTGTTAGACCTGCATAGCGCAGGAACTCTCCCCCACTACTCATCTCCCCTAATACTCTCTCTACCCTACTCCTCTCTACTTTACTCATCTGCCCTACTACTCTCTCTACTCACCTCCTCTCTCTACTCATATCCCTGACTCCTCTCTACTCTACCCATCTCCCCAACCCCAACTCCTGTCTGCTAATCACAAGGGAGTTGGGGGGGGGGGGGGTGTAGATGTAGCACCCTATGGGGCAGACTCACCGAGTTGATGCAAGTCAGTTCCTTGTTGAGCAGCCAGGGCAGAGACAGCTTGCCCTCGCCTCTTGTAGCAGGACTGGATGCGCTCCTTAATCTTCTCCTTGATGCGCCGCAGGGTGAAGAGGCAGAGCGCCGACTCCTTAGGCGGCTTAGCCCGGTTCTTCTGCCCCCTGCGAGAACACGGTGAATAGGATGTCCTCCTCTTCCGAGATCCCCAGTGAGTGCGCCAGCTGCCGGCCGGGCCGGCTGAGGAAGGCGTCCTGGACCAGGCGGTACTCCACGCCGTCCTTGGTGCATCCGATGGGGAACTCCACATAGGAGTAGAACTTTGGGTCGTCAACGCAGAGGCGCACGATCTTGGAGGTGAAGAACTGCTCGCCACTGGCATCGGGCGAGGTCAGCTGCGTGTCCCAGCTGCAGGGTCAGGTAGTAGACAAACTGCTCGCTGTTGAAGCTGTAGATGTAGTAGATGTCGAACGCCGGGAACTTGGACAGTGTGTCCGATGGGATCTTAAGCTGGGAGGACACAAACCTCGTCCTGGTAGACGAAGCTGAACATGTCGGCGTTCTCCTCGTTAGCCATCAGCTTGCGGCTGGAGAGGGTGGGGGAAGTACTCGGATTTGCCGTCGATGGGGTGTCCCGATGAACAGCTTGCTGTTGTGGCCATCAGTGCCCTCGATCAGGACGCCGGACATAGTGCCTGACTCGCTGACGCTGGAGAGGTAGTGCTCCTTGCGGTGGTGCGGCTCTCCCAGCTTGAAAAGGTCGTCCAGCCGCAGGAATTGGCAGATGCCTTGAGAGGTGCTGCCACAGGCCAGCAGCCGGTTCTGACCATAATCACCAGCAGCAGTTTGTTGACGTTGTCAGTCAGGGCCAGGTTTGTGCGGGCACAACTGGACCCCGGGGGGTGGGTAGCACTTTTCATTGTCCTGCACGGGTCCAGTCACATGACCCCGCAGCTGGGTCAGGTTGCTGGACAGCTTGAAAATCCAATTGACTTGCGCCCACGTACACGTCCCCCGTTTTGTCGTGGACCACCAGGTGGGTCAAGCCACCCGAGACCGGGGAGAAGGTCCGGAACGGTGCGGCAGGGGCCACAATCGTGGCGAGGGACAGTACCATCGTGGCCAGCAGTGCCTCTGGGAGCATCGAGCACCGGTGGAGCAGCTGCCGGAACAGCCCCATGTTCGCGACGCTCTACGGCTTGTTGACAACGGACGGACAGTCAGATGCACTCCCCTTTCCTGGCCTCCTCCTCCTTCGGGGCTCACTCTTGTCACGTTGGAACGGGGTGGGGAACGGACCTCTTACTGACCCCGCGTCCTTCCCTCTATGCGTGCGGCTGTCATCTACACCATCCTCCAGAGGCTTCAAGGCTGGTAGCCCTGCAGGGGTGGAGTGGGGGGGGGGGGGGGGGGGGGGGGAGAAACACATTATCAGCTATGAAGCAGCATCTCCTATTGATTATACATTGGGACTTAAAAGCTCTGCACCAATCTGCCAAACACAGTGGTTGGGGGTGAAGGAGCCGCAATACATAAATAATAACAAATTAGAATGAGGCCTAGAGGGACAACATTTAATGATCAGGAGACACTTCAAGAAGGGCTCGTCAGACAACACTTAGACTCATAACAGACCATTACGCGTACAGATGACATCCTACCCTGAAAGATCTCAGTCATCTCCAGAGCTGCGGAGGGGTCCGCCGAGATTACCAGAAAACAGAGGAAAGATGGCGGGCACGGAAAGGCGTGCCGATTCACAGCGAGAGAGAAAGAGAGAGACACCTAACCTGGGCGGAGCTCCGCTTAATAGCCCAGGTGGGCAATTTCCTCAGGCTATTTAGCAGCACGTTCCTTTTGTGCATGTAACTTCACTGAGACATGAATCTCTGCTCTGGGTACCCACAAAAATAAACAAAAACAAAAAAACTCAACAGCCCAACAGCTTTAATCTCTGCTTTAGTCACACCTGTTCCCTTGTCGCGAGGCTCAGATTGGTAAGCGAGTGAGGAGAGCCATCGCCACACCTGCACTCACAGGCACCGTTCAGAAACATCAGAGTTTTAAATGAGAGCACTCAGGTGGAGATCGATGCTTTTGGAGAGGGGCTTCTCTGCTCTCTAAAACGCCCCTAAAAGATTGGTCTGGCCAGGAAATGTGCCAGCCAATGACAATGGTAATCTCTCCCCGTGGACATTCTCAACCCTAAATTACGTCAGGCATGCTAAGATGGCAGTATCACAAGTAGTCCAGCTAGTTAAAAAATTTTTTTATATACATACATAATTTATGGCTGTTTGCCTCTCCATATCTCTAAGTGTCCTACTACCTTGGGACAGCGAAAGGCTTTTTTTTAAAAAATTTTATTAAATAATTCATTAAAACTCTATGCACCATTTTCAAGTTGTGCAGGAAATATAATACAAAAGGAAAAATTATTAATAAAATAAGTCGATGGTATCTTTCAATTTTCTGACTTAACTGGGACAAAAACTGGCTGGTGGCATCATTTAAAAAGCAAAGATTTTCAAGCTATTCATATTGGACAAAAATGGTTTCGCTATAAAAATTTTTTTTTAAAACAGCTTATGAAAGCAGCTTTTCTAAAAACTTTTCCACATAGGAAAACCCAGGAAACTGAAGGATGGAGAGGGGAGAGAGACAGAGTGAGAGAAATGGGGTGTATTCGGGTGTGCCATTCAGTGCAGTCCAAAAAGTATTTAGACAGTGAGACATTCTTTGTTGTTTTCAGTTGAACTGTGTAACAATTGTAGCCATTTTTATACATAGCACCCCCCCACCCCTCTGAGGTTATGCTGTTGTAGTCTTCACTTGATGGTAGTCTTTGACACATCTACGCTTTACATCCTGGAGAGTGTTCTTTATCTGTTCAACAGTTGAAAAGGGGTTTTCCTTCACCATTCCAAGTATTCTTCTGTCATCCACTTCCTTGGTCTGCCAGGTCATTCGTAATTCCTGAGCTCATCAGTACGTTCTTGCTTCTTAACAATGTACCAAACAGTTGATTTCAACACACCTGATGTTTTTTGCTATGTGTCTGATTGATTTAATCTTATTTTTCAGCCTAAAGATCACCTGCTTTACTGCATTGATACTGCTTGGGTCTCATGTTGAGACGACAACAACAACAACAAATGCAAATGTCAACCCTAGAATCAACTGTAGACCTCTTTCGTTAGCTCTCTTGTGCATGTAGTAGCCTAATAATCAAACGAAACCCACCTGCCCAAGAAAAATGGGGAGGGGGGTGGCTTCATTTAAAAAGGGCTACAATTTCTACACGGTTCACCTGATATGGATTTAAACACTCTAATTAAAGCTGAAAGTCTACACTTTTAACATCACAGTCGCTGTTCCATTTCAAATCCAATACACTGGAGCACAGAGCCAAAACAACAAAAATTGTGTCACTGTCCCAAATACTTTTGGACTGCACTGTACATGCATAGCCAAGGATTGGTAGCTAGCGCGGTAATCAGCTCAATCAAAAGCAAGCTAGTTTGAAGGAATATACTCTCCTCGTGACCACAAAATGTCCCCGGCATACGCATCTGAACAGTTGGTTCACTAGCAAGAAAACTGCCGGGTGTGATGAATTGTAATAATCATAGCATTACCAATTTCATACAGCAACATGTTCGAGATTGTCTCCCTACACGGTGCTGGCAAATCTAATATCGCTATTGCGAGTTGTTAGCCAGTGAGTAATGAAAACCAATAACAGTTTACAAGACATAGACCAGACCTAGACGAAATGAACGTCAGTTTGCTAAAGAAAAAATAAAAAAATAAAACTAGGTCTAAAAAATATATCTTCGTATGTCTGGGATTGTTTCAATTGCATTTTTGTTGCTTTTATTAATACGATTAATTAGGAGGCTGGTGCTGATGTATTGGGGGGGGGGCGCGCTGCTGTCTGAGGGGGGCACTCTGCTGTTCTGGGGGGGGGCACTCTGCTGTTCTGGGGGGGGCACTCTGCTGTTCTGGGGGGGGCACTCTGCTGTTCTGGGGGGGGCACTCTGCTGTTCTGGGGGGGAGGGGCACTCTGCTGTTCTGGGGGGGGCACTCTGCTGTTCTGGGGGGGGCACTCTGCTGTTCTGGGGGGGGGGCACTCTGCTGTTCTGGGGGGGGCACTCTGCTGTTCTGGGGGGGGGCACTCTGCTGTTCTGGGGGGGGGCACTCTGCTGTTCTGAGGGGGGGCACTCTGCGCACTCTGCTGTTCTGGGGGGGGGGCACTCTGCGCACTCTGCTGTTCTGGGGGGGGGGCACTCTGCTGTTCTAAGGGGGGCACTCTGCTGTTCTGAGGGGGTCACTCTGCTGTTCTGAGGGGGGGCACTCTGCTGTTCTGGGGGGGGCACTCTGCTGTTCTGAGGGGGTCACTCTGCTGTTCTGGGGGGGGGCACTCTGCTGTTCTGAGGGGGGCACTCTGCTGTTCTGAGGGGGGCACTCTGCTGTTCTGAGGGGGGCAACTCTGCTGTTCTGGGGGGGCACTCTGCTGTTCTGAGGGGGTCACTCTGCTGTTCTGAGGGGGGCACTCTGCTGTTCTGGGGGGGCACTCTGCTGTTCTGAGGGGGGCACTCTGCTGTTCTGAGGGGGGGCACTCTGCTGTTCTGAGGGGGGCACTCTGCTGTTCTGAGGGGGGCACTCTGCTGTTCTGGGGGGGGGCACTCTGCTGTTCTGGGGGGGGCACTCTGCTGTTCTGAGGGGGGCACTCTGCTGTTCTGAGGGGGTCACTCTGCGCACTCTGCTGTTCTGAGGGGGGGCACTCTGCTGTTCTGAGGGGGGCACTCTGCTGTTCTGAGGGGGGGGCACTCTGCTGTTCTGAGGGGGGCACTCTGCTGTTCTGAGGGGGGCACTCTGCGCACTCTGCTGTTCTGGGGGGGGCACTCTGCTGTTCTGAGGGGGGCACTCTGCGCACTGCTGTTCCGGGGGGGGGCACTCTGTTCTGGGGGACATACTGGTGTCTGAGGGACACACCGCTGTTCTGAGGGACACAGCTGTTCTGAGGGACACAGCTGTTCTGAGGGACACAGCTGTTTGAGGGACACACAGCTGTTTGAGGGACACACAGCTGTTTGAGAGACACACCGCTGTTCTGAGGGACACAGCTGTTTGAGGGACACACAGCTGTTTGAGAGGACACACCGCTGTTCTGAGGGACACAGCTGTTTGAGGGACACACAGCTGTTTGAGAGACACACCGCTGTTCTGAGGGACACAGCTGTTTGAGGGACACACAAGCTGTTTGAGGGACACACCGCTTTTCTGGGGGACACACTGCTGTTCTGAGGGGACACAGCTGTTTGAGGGACACACTGCTGTTTCAGAGACACACTGCTGTTCTGGGGGACACACTGCTCTTTGAGAGACACACTGCTGTTTGAGAGACACGCCACTGTTTGAGGGACACACTGCTGTTCTGGGGGACACACTGCTGTTTGAGAGACACACTGCTGTTCTGGGGGACACACTACTGTTTGAGAGACACACTGCTGTTCTGGGGGACACACTGCTGTTCTATTTATTTATTTATTTATTTGGATCCCCATTAGCTACTACTCTCGTTAGCAGCTATTCTTCCTGGGGTCCACGGGGGACACACGGCTGTCTCATCTTTAAGCAAATCTATAAACACTCAATATACATACATGCAAATGCACAAAGTTACACAAGAACACACACACGTGCACACTCTCACACATGCACACATAGGGCTGTCACGATCATATAGTGATTAACGATTTCTCATACTACATGTCAAATGTTTGCAGCATTCCCTTAAATACTGGTTTTTTCAACCGCATTAAATGGCCGCATTTCTTTCGCTATAAATCGCGTTACAATGGCTGTTAAAGTGCTCTATTTGGTGCTATCTTTTTATATTTTGACACCCAACTGAAAGCTTCTGCAATGCCCCATTAGCTGATGGACCTGAAGTGGATGCTGTTGTGATTCCAAGTTTGCCGAATTGCGTTGGGTGGTGGACTCTGTAAGTGGTTCCTGAGGTTCGTGGTATTAGCACTTTTTGCCGCAACTTGTTTTGTTGCAAATGCGACAAATCACCTCCTCCAAATTATTGGGGTCTCGTCTTTCACTCGGTTAGAAACCAAAATGTGTCCAGATGGATGCGGTTGTATTTGGCTTTCAAACTAAATCCATGTTGTTCAGTTCAATAGTCTGCTGCCTACATCAAAAGTATAGTCGTCAGTGAGTGTCGTACACGTACATGTTTCATCTCCCTACTCTCTCGCTGTGTACAGATTAATTTATAACAACTTAAACTCATAGGCTCTCAGCCTAAATAACATGGCGAAAAAGTGTGGAAGCAGTTCATTAATGTAAAGATGCTTTACATACTGTCCCCAATTCCAAAAAGTTGGGACAGTATGTAAAATGCACATAAAAGCAGAAAGCAGTGATTTGTAAATTCTCTTTTACATATATTTAATTGAAAACAGTACAAAGAAAAGATATTTAATGTTTTACCTTATATTTTAACTTTATTGATTTCTGTAAATATAAGCTAATTCTGAATTTGTTGCCTACAACACGTTCCAAAAAAGTTGGGACAGGGGCAAAAAAAAAAAGAAGAAGACCTGTTTGGAACATTCCACAGGTAAACAGGTGATGCTATCATGATATCAAAAGACTATTTATGTACTCATACAAGCGATACTATAACCTCTCTGCATTTGAATGGATCTCTATGGAAATTGGGAGGTGGGACTAGATTAAACTGTAAATTACACAGTATGGAACACATGGTTGGCTAAATGGCTGTAAGTCATCAAGGGTCTGCGGTATCAAACAAGCTTCAAACCATCACTCTGTTGCCAGATATGGAGTAGATATGGATGGATCCCTTTAAGGGTTGTTTCTCCTGACTTATTTTTCCATAGAGTTCAATAGGAAAATGAGTCAGGAGAAACAACCCTTAATTGTGGATTCAAACAATTATGCAATGTGGTCAGCTCAAATAACTGCAATCATGTGATCATACTATAATCGTGACAGCCCTATGGACACAAACAATATATAAACACACAAACACACAAACACACAAAGATGCACACATACACACACAGGGCCTACAGATGGGCGGCCCTTTGGCTCAGCATTTACAGCCAGAGATACCAGTAATGCAGCATAACACACCAGAGACAGACACAGACCTGTCCACACCTACAGCTGAGCTGTACTGTATGTAAACGTGCTAACACTGCAGTGGGCACAGAACTGTGTTAAAGGGTGGAAGATTTGCATATGGCCACAAGGCAGTGGAGAGGCAGCAACACGTGTACTCTAGAAATAGGGACTGTGATAGTTACTCTCGGCCTACCACAAAGACACAGACACTCACTCATTCATACACACAAAGTTATGAGAATAGCTCCACACATCAGTAGAGCGCTGAAAAGATGTTTCTCTGGACTTCTGTTTATTATGTTACAAAATGTTTTATCTTGTGGGAACATAATTTACTTTGAAGAAACAAACCTCTTAGACATTAACAGCCCCCACCTCTTTCTGCACCCAATCCACCACCCCACCCCCAAGCCTAAATGGTCATACTGTACAGCATTCCTGACAGGGGACACCTATCGGCCTACCGAGTCACTCCCACTCCCTGTACCAAACATGCAGCGTTGGAGTACAACTGCATCCAGGAAACAAGAGAGGGGGGTGAGAGAGAGAGAGAGAGAGAGAGAGAGGGAGAGGGAGAGGGAGAGAGAGGGGGAAGGGGAGAGAGAGAGGGGGGAGCAAGATCGAGAATGGAGAGGGAGAGAAAGAGATGGAGAGAGAGGGGTTGAGGAGAAAGAAAGACAGGGAGCGAGAGAGGGAGAGAAGGCGAGAGAGATGAAGAAAGGCCAAGTACTGAAATTACAAACATGCCACTTCACCTCGAACAGAGACA
>CM056378.1:69620693-69763193 GCA_029718625.1 Synaphobranchus kaupii
TAATGGACTGAAGCTGTAGTTCGGGGGGTGGGGTAATTGACAATCAGGTGACCTGGGAGGCGTCCTTCTAAGCCTCTGACCTTTTACTGACAGGCATTTCAATTCCTCCCACCCGTGTTTGTGCTAACGTGCTAACACAATTACGCCCGGGCTAATGAACAGCCAGCACAGATAAAAGCGCTATAAGACTCACTTCTGTTTAGCATTTCAATTTTCTTAAAGGCTACATTTGCATCTCTAATATAAATGATATGCCTAATTAAAATGCACATGGCTGCTCCCTTAGCATTTTTTCGGGAGGAAAACAAAAGAGATCAACATAATTTTCCTTCCAAAATATGAAGATACACCCACATTTTAACTTGTGTGTCTAACTCCATTAAGAGTTGTACAGATGTATGGAGAAGGTGCAAATGGCCAACTGCAGCCATAAAATATGAAATTCAGGAGCACTGGACTATTAAGGGCTATCAGGCACTAAAGCAATGTAAAACCAATGTACGTGACCATATTACCATGCCTCAGTCCTGAAATCAAGAAACCACTGGCGGGGAAGGATGTCCAAGGGCTTCTCACTCACACGGTCACTTTACCTTACTCACACAATCTGTGAGACAAGCGCATATTGACTGTCACCCAACTGCTTTGCAAAGAGAAAGGCTACTGTGTGCCGATTGGGCGGGAAAATCAAGCGCTCCCTCTGATTGGTCATTCTCAGCACATATGCAATCTCAGTTTAGAGCATGGTTGTTCCCAGGACTGGCGCTGAGAGAGGCCTCTCCGCAGGAGGGCAGGGCCCTGCCGAGCAGAGCCAGGCCGGGTTTAAAGCTGCTCGCTGGTGGCTGTGGCCGAAATGCGAGCTGGAAAACCAAACTATCCCCTACGCATTTCAACCCAAGCTACGGGGGAGTTAGGTTTTCACAGCCTCAGAGCGAACAAAAGCTTTCAACTGGAGCATAACTGCCAACAGCACAAACATTTCCTGCTCTCCAAAGTCTAAATCACTACCCGTCCCCACCCCCCGTCCCCACCCCCACCCTGAATGGTATCATGGCAGGTGTTTCCACACCCATGTCTGGTTGCTCGGACACAAGCAGAACCTGTGACATTAATGATCGGGGTCACTCAATATACAGCAACAGAGAGTGGGAGTAGACTCATATAGGGAGAAGAACATTCCAGAGTAAGGGGCAGAGACTTGACTGAGTGGAAGTGTCCTGCAAACAGGGAGAGGGGGCTTCAGAGACAGGAGGGGGCAAGAGAGAGAATAGAAGGTATTCAACCACAAAGTCAAAAAAAGACAATCAATCCAAACACACCAGAGGATCCACTTTGCGATACCTCAGTGCACACCATCACGCGGCATCACTAATTACTGGACTACTACCCTCCCATCTACAATGTACACTCAGTCACTCAGTCACTCAGTCACTCAGTCACTCAGTCACTCAGTCACTCAGTCACTCAGTCACTCAGTCACTCAGTCACTCAGTCACTCAGTCACTCAGTCAGTCACTTTCTCACAGTGAGAATTTTTTCCCGGAGGGGACAGTCTTGTGTGTGGGGAGTAAACAAGCCGGTCGGTCCGTAGTTACAGGGTCTGCGTTTCCTCAGTCCCTGGAGGGGGCGCTAATCCACCCCTCTGTGTGCAAACACTGAAACAGGAAACAGGAATAAAACAAGGGAGTCTATTAAGCACGCACACACATGCACGCACGCGCACACGCACACAAGCTCCGAGGGCCTTTCCGATCGTTCCTGGCCCGAGGTGTGCCGAGAATTCCGAACACGCAAATTAAAAAGGGAAACGGGCGCCCTGTGCCATTCCCACAACTCGAGAATCCCCATCCGTTCTGCAGGCTAAGCGGCTTCAAAGCACTGTGGAATTACATTCATTTTGCAGACGCTCGTATCCCGAAAGATTTACAATGTCTGAGAATATGAGTGCATCAACCTGAGTTACATAAGCAACAATTCCCAGACCAGCAAACATAAATGCAACATCACCAAAGCACAGAAACTATACAACTATACAAGAACTATATCAAAACATTGTGAATACAGATCACACGTATGACAAGCCGCAAAAGCAATCACTACGGCCATGACTTCTATCAACCGAGGTTTGTCTTCGTCTTTGACTCGAAGCAAGAGTTAGATTCCACTTCTTCACAAATGCTAGTTTGGAGAGTAAATATTAATGACCCAGTCACTGAAGGCACCGACCCGTGTGCTTGCATTTTATTGCGAGTCAAAGATGAGTGATTGAGTCCAGGACTTAACTGAGAGTCAGACATGTTGAATGAGACTAGGCCAGCATCTTCTGCTTGCAGTTATCAGAACTACACTACCTTCTGTATCACAGATACTGCAATATATATGTTTTTTTTTTTATTGGTCACACAGCAAAATAACAGGCTCCTAAGAACACAAATACAATTTAAAACACTGAAATACATTGTCGTTAGGCTAGAAAAACATTGGCATCAACATAAAAAAATTTTCACTGTAAAATGGACATAGACTGCAAAGTGAAAACGCAAGGGTTGGACATGGAACATTTTAAATGCGAACATTAGACATGACGCTGGGGGGTCAGCAGTCTTCAATTCAATTTGAGGTTTGTCCGAGAGTTCTTGTACCTCTCTGACAAAGCCAACACAAACTGCCAAATTACATGACACTACTTTACAGTTTGACATTTTGCTGACACTCTGATCCAGCGTGATTACACAGATTACAGTTTTAAATGCAGTCCCTTTACAGAGCTGGATATTTTACTGAAGCAATTCAGGTTAAGCACCTTGGCTGTGTCCCCAACCTGGAATCAGAACCTGCGACTTCCGAGTTCTGAGCCCAGTCTGCTGTCCGTTACACCACACCGTCTCCCCGCTAGCTGGCCGCAGCAGCTCAGACAGGGGCATGCTGCCCCGGTGCAACAGTAGGAAGTCTGCGTACGCCTGCAGGGAGGAAACCGACCGGAGTGGTGGCGCCCGTTTGAGCCGACCGCGCAGGATCGACCGCATTCCACGAGGCTGGGAGGGTGAGCGGCGGTCTGATCCGAAACTGCCGCTCGGTGACGTAATGCCTTAGCAGAGCAAGCTGGGATTTCCGCCCAATTCCACTGCTGGGTTTGAAATGAGATGCACCGCGCATTCAGCAACGGGGCCAGCGGTGCAGAGTTGAGGGTAAGAGAGAAGCCACAGCAAGTCTGAGGTTGCTGGCTTGAATCCTTGGTGGTGGGCGCATTGTTATTATATACAGAAAGACTCTAAATTTCCTGTTTGAAAAATATATTTACGTGTAAAATTGGAACAAGTAGGCTTGCTAAATCAGGGCATAAGGAAATAATGCAATTATATTGCAACATGACATTGTACTGAAATTCTGCTGAAGGAAGTCCCAGGGTTTGGAAAGGTTGTAGTTAAAATTGGTGTTGGGCTCATCATGTAAAATTTGTGCTTGTTATACAGAATAAATGTTTGGTCTGAGGACACAGAGCCAATGTTGTACATTTATGTATAAGAGACTGCAGAAATGGTACCCTAATGTCTGGCTGAGTCTGTAAATGTCTCATAACAGCATCCCAGAACCAACCAGGCAGGGGTCAACGTCTCACCCTCCAGGGGTGATTTAATATAAATGTACCTCGTTACCTGCATAAGAGAACCACACCTGGTGTCTGCTGAATCCTCTATAACGTGCTTGTGTTCCTGCAGCCGACCGTGTAATTAAAGTCTCCAGTCTCCCGTTACGGACACTGGGTCAACGATAAGGAGATTTTCAGCATTTTAAATCGAGCGCCTACCGGGCGCAGCCGCAGAATTGGGCTACGCTCACCTGACCAAGAGCGGCTCCAAGGTTTGTACCCCGGTCCCAGCTCCAAGGTTTGTACCCAGTCCCAGCTCCAAGGTTTGTACCCGGTCCCAGCTCCAAGGTTTGTACCCAGTCCCAGCTCCAAGGTTTGTACCACGGGTCCCAGCTCCAAGGTTTGTACCCGGTCCCAGCTCCAAGGTTTGTACCCTGGTCCCAGCTCCAAGGTTTGAACCCCGGGTCCCAGCTCAAAGGTTTGTACCCGGTCCCAGCTCCAAGGTTGGCACCCGGTCCCCAGCTCCAAGGTTGGCACCCGGTCCCAGCTCCAAGGTTGGCACCCGGTCCCAGCTCAAAAGGTTGGCACACCGGTCCCAGCTGCAAGGTTTGCACCCGGTCCCAGCTCCAAGGTTTGCACCTGGTCCCAGCTCCAAGGTTTGCACCCCGGTCCCAGCTCCAAGGTTTGCACACCGGTCCCAGCTCCAAGGTTTGCACCCGGTCCCAGCTCCAAGGTTTGCACCTGGTCCCAGCTGCAAGGTTTGCACCCCGGTCCCAGCTCCAAGGTTTGCACCCGGTCCCAGCTCCAAGGTTTGCACCCGGTCCCAGCTCCAAGGTTTGCACCCGGTCCCAGCTCTCCAAGGTTTGCACCTGGTCCCAGCTCCAAGGTTTGCACACCGGTCCCAGCTCCAAGGTTTGCACACCGGTCCCCAGCTCCAAGGTTTGTACCCGGTCCCAGCTTCAAGGTTCGTGCCTCGTGCCAGCTCCAAGGTTTATACCATGTTCCAGCACCCACCCTGTTGGTTACACCCGCCCTGTCGGTTACTCTGTGAGGAAATTAATTGCAGACTGTTACACATGCGGACATGTGGTCCAAAGGACCACTAGGTAGGAGTCTGGGAGGGGGGGGTACTGAGTAGACACTCCCTCCACCAGTGGTCATTCTTTGTTCCAGCAGCCAGAGCATCAGCGTGCCTAGGCCCTGGCTATTAGGCTATAGCCCCGGGTCTTTTTCCATTAGCCCCGGGTCTCAAGAAGGCGAGTCGCCAAGTGTAAAACGTAACTACTCCACCCCTCCCCCCTATCTCTCTCTTCCTCTCTCTCTTACCCACCCGCAAAGTAACCTGCTGGCGGGATGGATTAAGTTAGTTGATTCGGGATGAGACAATAGAAAAATGAAAAAGGTAATCTTAACATTACAAGATATAACGTATAGCTAGACAGCAAAGATATTGCGTATTACATTATTATTATTATTATTATTATTACGATATCCGTTTTATAACTTTGTACCGATGAAACGTCCTGTGGCCAGTCGAGCCATTTGTTCGTTGTTAGCTGTCGAGTTAGCTTATCTTGCCACCGCATCATAGCCTACTCAAACAAGATTAACCACCCAGAAGCAAGTGGATTTTAATGCACATTAACTTTATTTAGTTCTCAGGGGTCACTGTTCGCTAGTGTTCCAACTTCCAACTAATGTTAGCTAGAAACCAAATGTGGGATAATGGTCTAACCGATGTTAAAAGTGTTTGATGGCTAACTCGATAATAACCAAACATTAACGTTATGCGTTATGTGTTCACAAACTCAGCTAGCGTTAGTAACGTTAACCAACCCAGTATTTAAATAGAAACGGAATAATATCTAAATAATACAGCATGTGATCCAGTGACATGAGAAAAGAAAGGGAGGGAGATTTTGCAAGAGCACAAATTAACCCTTGGCCCTTTTGATTTGATTAAAAAAATTCACATTTGTACTGTTATTGTAGCATTAATTTGAATCATTTATCTTGGGTGTCGTCAAATAGTTTTTCTAGGTTGATGTGCCCTTTTCTCACTTTGAGCAAAAAAAAAATTGACATTATGTCCTGGGCTGAGCCCCGGGTCTTTACTATGTCTAGACACGCCCCTGGGCCAGAGGAAATACCTGACCCCTGACCCCTTGCCCCTCCGGCATGTCCAGAGCAGTTAAGGACCCCGGCTTACAGATGGGGAGGTAATAACTTCCAGAGCTGGCTGCACCCCCACCCCCAGGGGCAGAGGAGGACTTCAAAGCTGGGCTGTGAAATCAAGCAGCTGGTTATCACCCCATTCACAGAAACACAGCCATGATGAGCTCCCTCGCTCTCTCTCCCTCCCTCTTTTTCTCTCTGTTTTTCTTTCTGTTTCTCTGTGAGGAATTAAAGCCAGTGTTACTCTCACTTATTCTCAGAGAAAATCTGACGAGTTGGAGTTGTCGTATCGGTAATCTAATTGCTCTCCTTCATATTATAACTATCTATAACAGGAAATAAAAAAATCCTGCTCTCCAAACCGAAGTATAATCAGGTTGATCGTGAACCTTGGCCATCACTGAGCTCCATTAACACCTGCCCGGAAACACGGGTCGGAGGCGGAGGTGGTTTGGTCTTTGTGCAATTTACTGACCGTGCACGGTCTGACAGCAAGGACCAATAGTGCGGGCCCCAATCTGGTCGTCCTGGTTACCTCTCGGCCACCCGCTGCCCCGCGGCTTCCCGATGACCCTCCAGCTGGGGTGTCACTCACGGCATGATGCTACGCACGCTGGTTTATATTCAAAACAATTACTCCCAGCTTAATTGACCCAATTACTGCATTATCTGTATAAAGTGAGAGATGCATTACCCAAAATGCACTGCTGGAGGCAAGGGTACGAGTGCAAATCTTATGCTGTGTGGGGGAAAAAAATTGCATTTACGAGCAGGAAGCTGAGCGGATCCCAGGCAGCGCGCGCTCTCTCTCTCTCACAAACACACTCTCACACACACACACAGGTACACCGCGCGCGCTGCACCACAACACACACACACACACACACACACACACACACACTGTTACATGAACACACACAAACACTAATACATATTACATCATTCTCTCACTCTCATACATGCAAACACACTCTCTCTCATATACATACACACCACACACAAACACAGGGAAGCATGCAGGTTTGACATCCCTGCCCTGTAGCAAAAAAAAAAAAAACTGTCAAAATAAGAAACTAAAAAAAAGCTCATAAGCGTTATCAACGTCATGAGTCATAGCCAACCAGCCTGCAGCTAGGAGACAAACAGACAAGAACACATTCTGTCCCATAATGCACTGGGCTTTGCAGCCTAGTCTCACCCATTGAGGCCTGTTTAGCTCTCTGACACAACTGCCAAGCCAAAGCTTGCAGCAACAATTAATGTGCAGTATCTGCAATACCTGTGACACCAGGTACTGACTGCTCATGCCAGCACAAGTGAACTCAGCTGACTTCAGGGCAATCCAGCCCATTGTCAGTATTATTACATGGAGAAGGTGGAGTTTTAGTAGTCGTAGTAGTAGCAATAATAATAATAATAATAATTTAATTTGTTATGCACTTTTTCTGCAGGTGCACAAAGCACTCTAATGAAATCAAAGTCACACAACAAGATTACAAAAACGTGTCCATGGCAACAGCTGCAATTACATATGAAACAGGCGGATTTCACCTTTATCTAGATCTTGGGAAAGTTCTTATAAATTTGGCTACATTTTCCAGTAAGGAAGGGATGTGGAGTGCTGATGCTATCTGGGAGGCAGCCAAACACATCAAGACATCAACTGCTGTAAGTGTGAAGCCATGTCCCCTGTTGCTTCAATTATTCTCCAGATCCTTCCAACATCACTGGACATCTTGGGACAGTGGGGGCTATTTTTAATCATGGCTGTATTCCAATTTAATTCACTTAATTTGATATTGTATGTCTTTATTTGGTGTGTTTGTTGGTGGTGTTGTGGGTCTGCCCCACTGTCTATGTCTTTTTTGTTGTTGCTGGTGGCTACAACTGTAGTTCCCGAAAGGGAAAATAAAAGTTAGTCTATTCTATTCTATCAGCTGGATCAGAGCGAAACTGGTCCCCATTTGGTGGAACACACAGCAGTGTGCAACATGCTGACAAAATGAAAGAGTTGAGAAGCTGGTGGCTATTCAATTAATCTTGAAACTCTTTGAGCCCATAAAAGATGACACCACTCAAACTGAATCTGTCCAGATTCTCTCTGAAGATTGATGCTAGTTGTGATTGAGATAAATAATTAGCCAAGGTCAAGCCAAAATTTTTGTTTAACCTTACTTTAATGAAAAGATAGTTATTTTCTTAGGTTATGTATGAGGAATAACTATCTTTTGACTAAAATAAGGTTAAATAAGGTCCATCTAATTTTCTGTTTTAGATGGAAGGAAATTACTCAAATATATTTTTTGCATTTAAGTTTCCTTATTTAATATGCTTTTTGTTAAATTGCAGTTGAAAAAAAAAACCATACAATGTCTTCACATTGTGGTAAACCATTGTTTATCATTTCTTAAAACCCATGGTTTATTTGCAGTGGCCCCTCAAATAGGCCCAATACATAAAAAAGACATACTTACCAAAGACATACTTACAATTTATGATTTATGAAAAATTGTTAAAAGTATAAATTCCCAAAATGACCTAAAATTTCCAAAATTACCTCAAAATTTCCTCATGAAGGTTAAATTTTCCCAGAACCTTACAACTCTACTTCTCACAAATTAAGTGTCAAGATTACATCAAGCGTGCACAGCGAGCTGTGGGAATACCCATTTCACCCCCGTGGACAGATCAATATGCTTGCTCAAGGCTTTTAGTGGGGTATAAATGAGAAGATTATTTCCTCTTTTTTTACTGTGTTAAACAGAAAGGATGGAGGGGGCTTGCAGTACCCGCTAGGGAGTGGAGGGGGTAGGGAGTTTTGGGTGGGGTCGAGAACCGCAAAGGAAGACAAGTCTGCTAGAGCCAGTGTTCTGTCGGTATATGAGGGGTGAGCCATGTGGCATGAGGTACCCAAGCGGCCCCCACTTCCCGTCGCGCCATCGACCCCATGCGCGTAGCACCATCCGATTGACCCTCTTCCCAAGAGGCCGTGTTCATCCATGTAAAACCCCCGCCCCCATCTGCCTCAAACCCCCACCCCCATCTGACTCAAATCCTGCCACCATTCTGCCGCAAACCCCACCCCCTGCTTGTTTTAGTGTAATTAACAGCAGAGTCTGGGCCCTGTGGATTATTTAAAGTCCCTTCAGTGAACACAGCTCAGGGCTTGGTGAGTGGAATGCTAGGGCCTAAACACAGTGCTCACTTTAATTCTTTATTTCACACCACTGTTAAACACACAAAAAAAGCCCACAAATCTTCTTAAATCTCAGGGACGTCTTGGACTTTCTGACTACTCAATGTCACTGTCCATACGTGTCAGTTCTCACACAGCTGGTAAAACTGACTAATCAGTCAGTTTACGCAGGTATTTCACACACGCGTGCACTCGCAAAAAAAAATAAATAAAAACTTCACAGTACTGTGCACATTCTGCAGTGGCTACACAACTGGCTTTCAGTAAAATGGACGTATAAGCCAGCAGCTGTTTTATCTGTCACACTGAGAGGGAGGCAGGAGGAGGGGGGGTGTACATTCATAAATAAAAACAGGAAATGTGTGAATGAGTGCCTACGCACGCCAGCACGCGACCACACGCTCCCGCACACACAGAAGAGGAGGCAGAGCGGCTCCATTGTGTATTAGAAGCCCCCTCTCTGCCTGCAATTAAGCTCTGCAAGGCCTCAGCTGAGAAACCTGAATAAAACACAAATGCATTCGGAAGGGGGGGGGGGGAATGGGGTAAATAAACATTTGCCTGAAATTTGACTGAAACCAGTTCTCCAATCCATATTCTTCCAGACCAGCATCACAGAAAAGTACGGTGGACCAGCAGAGACGGCCATAATGGATTTCAGGCACTTTACAATACAGCTAATAATACAGTGAGAAATTAAGCTGGGGGGGGGGGTGTTTAGGCAGTCACTAAAGCTTGCCTAAGCACATCCCTGTGCCAATATAAACAGCACCTGACCATGCCATCAAGCCGCTTCTTACAAGACATTTGTTAGATTTTGATTTCATTCGCAAAAGTGCTGAGCTGTGTCTTAGTGAGGTCAAATGACAAACCCAGGAACGGATCCCTGTCATTGTTGGCCCCTTTGGGGTCAAGTGTCCATGATAATGACCTCATGCAGGCCCGCGGACTAACAGATGGACAGGGGGGGAGCGGGGGGGGGGGGGGGGTCGGTAAAAAGGAGATCTAGCTTGTGCAGATCTGCGCAGTCGCAGCAACCGTTAGCGCCGCTCGGCGGGGGCCGGCGACTCAAGGAACTCCCCAGCTCTCTGCTCTGTGGGCCAAGAGAAACAACGGCCTGGCAGATAAGTCACCATTCTCAAAACATTGTACAGAGAAGACGGGATTTGGCTTCGACTCAACGCTATAAATACGATGGGAGAGAGAGAGACAGAGCAAGAGAGAATGTTAGAGAGAAAGAGAGAATGCTAGAGAGAGGAAGACATGTGAGAGAGTGAGAGACAGAGAAAGTGGAAGGCAGAGAGCACACCAAAGAGAGAAAGCTCGAGGGAAAGAGAGCTCTGCAGAGCTGAACATCGTTAGAGGGAAACACACACAGACTCAAGAGAGACCAGGGTCTGGCCAACTGCTCAAAAAACGCACTGCTCTCTCAACAGGCATGTCCATCACCTGTGTGGGCAGTAGATCCAACACACACACACAGCCAAACAACTCCCCCTCCCCCCACAGTACATGCGCACCGCCGCCCCACAGGACACTGTTGATGCTGAGCGACAGAGCTTGACCTCTGACACAGACGCCGCGTCCACACACAGGGGTGCAATCCCACAATGCCTGCAGCTTGAACATCACACAGGTTACAGCCAGTCAGAGAGCCACTTTCCTCCACCCCAATAATCATGAATCTCACTGCAGAGTCAAAAACCACAGCATGAGTCAAGGGTAATGTAATACGATACCACACCACTCAATTACTTTTGTTAAATTTGTCATTATAGTTACAATGCCGAAGCTTTCTTTAATATAACGAAGACAGATCAGGGGTACAAAGCAGGACTGTCCCTTCACTGCAGTTTCTATGCCGCCCCCCCTTTTCATTTCAGCTCCCCTTCCCTTAAGAAGGGTTACACACCAGACAAAAATAACATTCAAATGTTTATTTGCAGGAATTCTACAGAGCAGGAAGCCTCCTTACAAAAACCGTTCCCACACTCTCTCCTTTGGCTGCACCTCCACAGACAGTTGAGGAAGCATGTTGGTTAAGTCTGTGTGTGTGCGTGAGTGCGTGGGAGAGATAGTGTGTGTATGAGTGAGTGGTGAAGGTGAGAGAGTGAGTGATTGTGGTGAAGGTGAGAGAGTGAGTGATTGTGGTGAAGGTGGGAGAGTGAGTGATTGTGGTGAAGGTGAGAGTGTGAGTTATTGTGGTGAAGGTGAGAGTGATTGTGGTGAAGGTGAGAGAGTGAGTGATTGTGGTGAAGGTGAGAGAGTGAGTTATTGTGGTGAAGGTGAGAGTGATTGTGGTGAAGGTGGGAGAGTGAGTGATTGTGGTGAAGGTGAGAGAGTGAGTTATTGTGGTGAAGGTGAGAGTGAGTGTGCTGAAGGTGAGAGTGATTGTGCTGAAGGTGAGAGAGTGAGTGATTGTGGTGAAGGTGAGAGAGTGAGTGATTGTGGTGAAGGTGAGAGAGTGAGTGATTGTGCTGAAGGTGAGAGAGTGAGTGATTGTGGTGAAGGTGAGAGTGATTGTGGTGAAGGTGAGAGTGATTGTGGTGAAGGTGAGAGTGAGTGATTGTGGTGAAGGTGAGAGAGTGAGTGATTGTGGTGAAGGTGAGAGAGTGGGTGATTGTGGTGAAGGTGAGAGTGAGTGATTGTAGTGAAGGTGAGAGAGTGGGTGATTGTGGTGAAGGTGAGAGAGTGAGTGATTGTGGTGAAGGTGAGAGTGTGAGTGATTGTGCTGAAGGTGAGAGTGATTGTGGTGAAGGTGAGAGAGTGAGTGATTGTGGTGAAGGTGAGAGAGTGAGTGATTGTGGTGAAGGTGAGAGTGAGTGATTGTGGTGAAGGTGAGAGTGTGAGTGATTGTGCTGAAGGTGAGAGTGATTGTGGTGAAGGTGAGAGAGTGAGTGATTGTGCTGAAGGTGAGAGTGATTGTGGTGAAGGTGAGAGTGAGTGATTGTGGTGAAGGTGAGAGAGTGAGTGATTGTGGTGAAGGTGAGAGTGAGTGATTGTAGTGAAGGTGAGAGAGTGAGTGATTGTGCTGAAGGTGAGAGAGTGAGTGATTGCGCTGAAGGTGAGAGAGTGGGTGATTGTGGTGAAGGTGAGAGAGTGAGTGATTGTGCTGAAGGTGAGAGTGATTATGGTGAAGGTGAGAGAGTGAGTGATTGTGGTGAAGGTGAGAGAGTGGGTGATTGTGGTGAAGGTGAGAGAGTGAGTTATTGTGGTGAAGGTGAGAGAGTGAGTGATTGTGGTGAAGGTGAGAGAGTGGGTGATTGTGGTGAAGGTGAGAGAGTGAGTGATTGTGGTGAAGGTGAGAGAGTGAGTGATTGTGCTGAAGGTGAGTGATTGTGGTGAAGGTGAGAGAGTGAGTGATTGTGGTGAAGGTGAGAGAGTGAGTGATTGTGCTGAAGGTGAGAGAGTGAGTGATTGTGGTGAAGGTGAGAGAGTGAGTGATTGTGGTGAAGGTGAGAGTGATTGTGGTGAAGGTGAGAGTGAGTGATTGTGGTGAAGGTGAGAGAGTGAGTGATTGTGCTGAAGGTGAGAGTGATTGTGGTGAAGGTGAGAGAGTGAGTGATTGTGGTGAAGGTGAGAGTGATTGTGGTGAAGGTGAGAGAGTGAGTGATTGTGGTGAAGGTGAGAGAGTGAGTGATTGTGCTGAAGGTGAGAGTGATTGTGCTGAAGGTGAGAGTGATTGTGGTGAAGGTGAGAGAGTGAGTGATTGTGGTGAAGGTGAGAGAGTGAGCTATTGTGGTGAAGGTGAGAGTGATTGTGGTGAAGGTGAGAGAGTGAGTGATTGTGGTGAAGGTGAGAGAGTGAGTGATTGTGGTGAAGGTTAGAGAGTGAGTGATTGTGGTGAAGGTGAGAGTGAGTGATTGTGGTGAAGGTGAGAGTGAGTGATTGTGGTGAAGGCGAGTGAGAATCAGTCCTCCAGGTGCTGCTTAATAAAACTATAAAAATAAATACTGCGGTCTGAACTTAACTGAAAATCTTTGGATTGGTGGCTGTTCATGTTTTCAGGTTGAGCTTGATAAAATCAGGTAAACCTGATGTTGTTCATAAGATAATGAGATGCAAAACTGAAGAATATGTTTTATGGGGTGCTTTATATTCGAGTGAGGAAGAGGTGTGGTTGCTGCTTTAAATAAAACCTTGATATAAATGTCAATGACTCGCTGGCATGAGCAGAAAAAAAACACAATTAGGAGGCCTTGACTTGACCAGGGGGTGAAACCTGTGCTAATTAAGAACAGTGGAACTGGCCTAGACACGTGCGCCGAATGGGGGTGGGAGGCCGGGGTGTATGGGGAAAACGGAAATTCCGGAGAATAAATGTGTCGGGCTGGTTTAAAACATCTGTCAATCTGGCGAGCAGCAAATAAACTGGCCGATCGCTACCTGCAGTATGCTCGCGACACATACATGCATGCACGCAAACAGCAAAAAAAAAAGCATAAATAAATGTCCAGACAAATTAAGGTTGAAATTAAAACCTACAGGAATGGAGATCCTCAGGAACAGGGTTGGGGACCACTGGCGTAAATAATCCTCCAGGCCAGCTCTCCGTTCAGTGTTCATGTGTTACCGATCAATTATTCCAGGCACATAGGATTGGCTATTTGAGGATTTATTTACTTTTTTAGGCTATTTATTTTTATTTTATTGATTTTAGCATTACAAAAACATCTATTAAAGAATTTGTCCCTTCTTAAGGGAAAACTGAATAACTTATGGTGTACAAAGTTGAACACAAGGTTGCCAGACGGTGAAATTTCTCCAAACGTTGTTTGGACCATTCCTCCAATAGGCACGGAAGTCAATAATAGATGGCGGATTCCAAGAGGAATATTATTATTCTTCTAATCACAGGAATTTCACAGTCATACAAAGATCACGTTCTGAACTGAACCATTGTCCACTCCAACTATTAGAGATGCAAACTAAACCGACAACGTTAGAAATGTACTGGCATGGACTACGTGTGCAGGCCAGATTTGTGACAAAAAGAAAGCAGGCCAGACATTCCCAAATGTTTAAAGAGGGGTGAAGGTATGGAAACTTGTTAGCTCCACATGTTAACTACATAGTCTGTCTCTGCGTTCGCCTGCAACTCGCAGAGGACACGCAAATGAAAGCTAAATTGCAGTATTTTCCGGGAAACGTTCCACAGCGCACGTCCTCGTTTTGTGGCAGCAGCGCTGTAATGGATGTGACGTCTTAACCGGACTGCCCCGCACGGCGCAAAAACTCCAACAATGCGAGTTTCACTTGATGAAAAGCCTATTTAAACCTCATGCTGCGAACTCCATGGCTGGAACTCCAGTGGTGGATGGTCTATGTTTCCTGCATGAATACTCTTTATTGTGACACCTGGAAGAGGAATTTCTCAGTGCCAGCGGTGACAGTTCGCTCGCGCTCTCTCTCCCACACACACACACACACACACACACACATACATAGAGATAGAGATAGAGATAGAGATAGAGAGAGAGAGAGAGAGAGTCGCACGATGATTAAAGGTTTAATAGCCTACATGCTCTATACTGATCAGCTTTACATCACACAAATCGTTCTAACAGTACCACTACACACAAGCAACAAAACAGCACATTAAAAACGAGCCTATCGTTATTATTATCATTATTATGAGTATTAGCTATTATTTCAGTAACATGGGTCATGCCAGTTTTTTCTAGAGTATGCCTCCCATACGAATGGTTGCAGTAGCCCGACTTAAACTGGCTTATTTGAGGACGCAAACATTATTGTGTAAAATACCTAAATGATCGGAGAGTGGACAGTTTCTTTGCTACGAGACCAATTGTGTAAACAACACATTAAAAGACTATTAATAATAATAACAACAACAACTATTATTAGCTATTGTTTAAGTAATAGGGGTCAACCAGTTTTTTCCCCCAGAGTAGGTCTCCCCTACGAATGCTTGCAGTCGCCTAACTTAAACTGTCTTATTTGTGGACGCAAACATTGCGTAAAATACATAAATTATCGGAGACAGTTTCTTTGTAACGAGGAGACTATTTGTGAATACGAGTCGGATTAGCTGAGCACCCTATAAGCACACACTGCGCGGAATGGCGCGCGATGAACGGAAGTGCAGGCAATTAAGTCTAAATACTGCCTTTAATAATTCTTTCTAAAAGATCGTATCACCGGCGTCTCTGCTCGTTGTGTTCCGGTTCGGTGGAATAGCGATAGCAATGCTTCCAGCTGTGTGTGTGTGCATTTAGAAATGCAGGAGTTCATTAAAAATACATATTCAAATCAAGCCACCCCACGCGATGGGCTGAACGTTAAACACCTGAAAACTTTGTAACTGCCCCCTCTTCTGCGCGAGATACATTTCTCTACGTACGTTAAAAAAACATGCCAATGGCACTGGAAGCAATATGCATCCTATCTCGATGATGCCATTGCAGCAAACAAGCCGATAAAACAGCAGGCCTACGTCGCATCACTGGAGTAAATATGTAGCTGTGCATAAAACAGGAAAGCGTCGATCTAATTAATGGCAAAATGTGTTCTTGCCTACATCATAAATGAAAAGGGAACACATCTCTACCACATCGACAATCGAGGCGCACGCACAGCCAGGAGCTTAGAAGCGATCCTAACAACTCAAGTCATTACATTTATTTAAGTAGGCAACTTGATTCCGTGTAGAAGGCGATCGTTTGTTTGGCGAGGCAGCTTATTTGCCATAGACGTCATTAAGGTGTAGAGCCCTCCCACGGGCAAGGAAGCAATTCCATTCGCAATTTAATCAATTAGAATGACAATATTACAAACTTTAAAAACAAGACCCCTTGTGTGGATGATGTGAGCTGCCTGTTAAATGAAATCAAATGGCGAGTGCAGTAAACACACCCACTGACAAATCCACATGCACAGCCCACGAGCCGCGTCCGAACATACCGTACTACTGCAATACGGAATTCTAATTCCCACGACTCTCGCTGAAAACGGGCATTTCTTCATTTAAGGGGTGCTTAAATAATTGCAGTGAGACAAAAAGTAATATGGACATGGGTTTAAAAAAAGAAAACACTGTCGTGGCTAATCGTTTAAGACAAATTGGGGCATCGATTTTTGTCAAGACGTCCCCGAGGAGTCCCGAGAGAAATCAACAATTTAGAAAAAGAATAGTCTGCTTATTAAAAAATAAGCACTTACGTGATTGCAGCGTATAACAGAGCGCATAACCCTGTCAAACATATAATTTCCATGTATGCAACCGCCTACGTGGGAATTAGACGATATAAAATCCATATGAGAAATAATTTCTAGAACACAGCCTTTCAACAGATTTGATTCCTCTGACAGGCTACGACGTTAAATTTCCGAGCACTGGAATTTTATGCAAAAATGTTCATTCTCAGTCCACACCTCACCTCACCAACCAAACCACTTAAGGTAAAAAAAATTATGGCATAATATAAATGAACTACGACAGTAATATACAGAATGTGGACTAAATGAACGCAGTCTTGCGAACGCAGTTGAGGTTATTGGTTTGAAATGACCAAAGCTAGAAAAATAATTACCCTACTTGCAATTGCAAATATATAAAGGGTGTTAAGCACGAAACACGAACACACTCCTTATTCATTCATGAATTTATTCGTCTGTCAGGTCATGCAAATATTAGGGTAAGGGTATGTTAAGGAGGTATAATGTATACGTCTTATGTATTAGTGAATGTTTCAGAAATTATTGGCTGATCATGAGCACCAGTTTAGAAATTAAAGTAGCTCACATTCCATTCCCCGTAGAGAACAGTGCACCCCGAATACAACATTTTCAAATCAAGAAACCGCAGCTTACATGCCTTCTTCAATGTGTTGCCGAAAAGACAATGATGGCCAGCTACATTTAAACTGAATGCAGACATCTTCTAAACTTAAAGGCGCAAATTGAGAGAACTTAGCTTGCAAGATCATCGTACCTCAGCGCACACGTTGTTTGCTCCGGAGCAAAAAAATAAAAATGTTGAAAGCACAGTTTATAGGATTAAGAGAAAACAGTTGAGAAACAGATACCCCACGGAAAGGGAAATCTTAGTAGAAGAGTGGATGAAAAAAAATCTCCGGTAACAAAACTATGCACATTCAGATAAAACATTTGAATGTGCGGAGTAACAACAGACAGGCCACTGGTTACTTACGGGTAAAAGCGATACTTGGGTTTGATATCCTTGCCATAGTTACATTCCCAAACTTGCAAACATTTCCTCTCGTGTGTCGATACTCACTAGCTCACCGTTCCGTTTCACTGTATCGAGCTCCTTAGCATGAATGGAGTGGAATGCAGCTCGCGCTTCCAATGGCAAATCAGCCTCGTTCTGAATGCGCTGTGCGGATGCAGTGTCTCCTCTAACGTGCAGGGGGCGCCGCTGTTCACGGTGGTGGCTAAGAGAAAGGTGGTGGTAGTCTTCTTAAAAGGGAAATGGCGAAGTGCTGACAAATTAATCTGTAAAATGCATCAATAACCCTCACTACTAGGCTACATTAGCCGCAGTACTAGCCAGATGAAGTCAACATCGATACATCATCTTACTACAACAAATAGACTACTACTAGGCTAATACTACTATTATTATGATCTCTTTGTGTATTGAAATTAGTCTTTGTTTAGAATATGCTGTTAGCGTTATTTATAGACTACTACAACAACAACAATATCTAGCCTACTACTAGTAACAATGATAACTAGATTAACAATTCCTAAAGAAATTGTAGGTGTGGTTGCTTCACAGTGGTATCATTTGCTGGAAATGGTATAGAAATATGGTAATATCATATGGTATAGTGTGAGGTGGTAAATAAAAGGTGGAAATGGTATGACTGAAAATCTTAGCATCCACATTCTATTGCAACGGTTTTCAAAATGTGCCCATTGACTCCCATTCATTTCTTTGGCCATAAAAGGTCAATTATCTGAAAAAGTGTATAAAGTATAAAGGTAAAATGTAATAGCAACCTGGAGGGTGTATATGGGTATAATATGAGGTATGAATGGGGTTGATGGTGGGAATGGTGATGGTGGGGTGTAGGAGGAGATAGGTTCTCAAAAAATGGCGGAATAATAATAAGCAGCCAATGGTGAATAACAATAGGTGTGGTTTCACAAGCATATCCTAATAATACCATTATTATTGGTCCATTTGTGTATATGAATTTTAATTTATTTACAATACATATGTTGTTGGGGAAACTTTCCCATTTTTATGATGGTTGAGACACAGAAGAAAATATTACAGAAAAGTAGCCTATATGTAGGCTACCAGAAACCACAAGTAGGCTAGATCTTACCACCCATGGCCGAAATTCTCAAAATTCAGTAATTAATTCTAAAGAGAGTATTCTTCCATAGACTTGAGGATAGTATTCAGGTTATTATGTAGCCTACATTCTACTCATAATAATGTGTGTAAAAAAAGGAAAGTTTATGCTGACAAAATGAAAAGGCACGAGGACATACGTGTGTCCATGACTGGAGTTGATTATTGGTGTCTATCGAAATGTTTTGGAGATGACCGTGGCGTTTGCAGTCTGCGCTCAGGCAACCGGCAGCGATGCTTGAGGTAACCCATCCCAGAGATAATTCCACTTAAAAGGGCAAGGCGGGTTCCGCGCGTGTTCGGCAGCAGGTTCCGTTTCGCTAGCGCCTACCCATTTGAGCAAAATGGTAAATGTGAGAAATTAAGATTCATATAATGATGGCAAAAAATAAATAGCCTATAACTGCGATTAGAATTGTCGCAGTAAATGAGACGACTATGCTCTGGGAATAAAACGCGTAAATCATTAACACGACAAACCTTTTATGTTGACATATTATGAAGTAGCCTATGCCAAATTACCATTTTCAAACTTAAAACATACTGTCGCGCAGTGTTATTTTTCCTGGTGCCCGGGAGTCGCCCTTCAGAAATATGACTTGGCTCCGTTATGGGCGATGACACGAGCCTCAAAGAGTGCTGGCACATCTCGCGCGGCGCTTGCAAAGCTGGAAAGTAGTTTAAACCTCAAAGTAGTTTAGGTGGGAAGTTCAAGCGTCATTATTGGACAAACGCACCGGACTAAAATGGACTATATTCACCCCATGGATAATGTTTTGCAACATAAATCCGTTGTTTATCGTTGCGAAATTGTTTGCAACAAAAACACATGTAGCCTATACATACAGATAGCTGTTTCCTTGTCTTCAAGCATATCTAAACTATAGACTGTAGATATGTTATTTAGATTTTTTTGTTTTCTTTTTGTATCATTCATTAGGCTATAGACAGTTGTGGGTTTTTATTTATTTAAATTTTTCTTTTACCGCCCCCCTGGACTGCAGAAGTGTCCGCATTAGGCTACGATAGAACAGTTCCTCTTGCCTATGAGCCACAAGCACGAACCACAATGAATGAGATATAAATTGAACGGGTAACATGTTGTGTAGCCAGCTGCGGTTCATAGCAAGGCCTGGCTGATAGATCTCTGGTACTACCTCATTAGCTTCCCTGGAGAGACAGGCAGGATCCTATGTAAGGGGACCCAGACGTAGGCTACATTTGCATATTCACTGATATTTTAATACAGGCTATGTGAATACAGGCACATAGCCTACATACTTGTACTGAAATGTTACCATTTTACAAACCTTATTTATTTATTTATTGATTGATTGATTAACCCATTTCATGTTTTGAATTACCTTTTGTTCTCAGGTAGGCTAGCCTACATTAGAAAATAACATCGCAAACCAAAAACGGCGATTCAGAAAACTCTTAATGGTAGCGCTGCCGCTGCAGGCAGAGGATGTAGTCACCTCGCTTAATCGCCCACGGCAGTGATGGCAGCTCTCCGCTCTCTGTCCTCAACTAACAACTGCCAAACAGCTGTCCACGTCTCTTTGTCACGTGCATCATTGTCACATACGGAAGTTGTGCAACAACGTCGCATCACCTCTGACCGGACCCTCGTTTAGTCCAAACTCAAAGTTGTGGAGAAAACCTGAGCGCTGGGTGTCGTCTCCCCGATCAGCGCCTGTTGTGATTGTAATGCAATGCAGATGGCACCCCTCACCTCACCTCGACTCAAAAGCCCCCTGCTGGCGGTTTGATGACATCACCAGGACAAAAGCAGTGCCAGCGTTATTCATAGGTAAGTTCAAGCATGTCAAGGATAGTGTGGCTCTCAAACTTAATTCAGCCCAACAGCACTGTGCTTCATGTCGATATTCAAAATGTTTTAAAATATTTTTAAATGAAACATGCAGAGTAAATAGTAAAGTACACCTTAGTGAAAATGGCACATTGTTTTAGAGACTGAAGGAAGGAAGTGGGAGGCATTGGTGGCACAGGCCCTGGCAGTAGCTCATCACATTGGAGTTATCAAACCTATTCCAGTGGGGAATAGGCCCCGCACCCTCCCTGTCTACCAGCGATCGAGGGTTGGGGATGGGGGTAAGCTTTGTGCCAGACACAGACAAGCCTTCATATTTTCTTCTTTTAATTAGACAAAGTCTTACGTGAAAACAGATGATCAGCTACGCTTATTTTTCTCTCGCTCTTATTATTAATGCACGACAGTTCTGAGTTGTGTGAGTCTCTGGTGGGGTCACCTAGGTTACACCACAGATTACCACAACATGAAAGGCAAGGCATAATTGTATGTGGGTTTAATAACTAATAACTTTAATAACAGACCTCAATTAATAACTAATCATTTACGACATTGAGGAGTGCACTTAAAGCAATGCATCATGACCTCCCAAACCGTAGCGGCCCCCCAGCTATCTGAGGAAGGTTCCGGTGGAATGTTGTGCCACTATGAAGTAATGTGCGGAAAATCATACTATAATCTCTTGCCAAATAATAAATAATAAATTAAAATCACCAGCGTCAGGTGAACATAAAGAGCCACGTGCTGGGTAAATAATAATGAATATGTTTGGATGATCTTAAAATTAAGGAGTTAAACAACACAATCAATATGCATCAATAAAGGTAATGCAAAACAGGAATAGTACACATTCTGTTTTTTTTTTCAGTATTAAGCCAAGTAATTTTCATGATTCCTTTTGTATGGAAAGAACACTCTATTTCTACTTCTCACTTTAATTCAATTAACCTTTGAAATTATTGATAGATACTTTGCTACCTCTTAATTAAGAATACAGAAGTATAGTATTTGGGCAATTAAAAATGTGAAATAATTATTAGTCATAATTTAAAAAATATAAATTATTAACACTGATGTCAACCGTTAGATAAACTGTGGTCACTGCCTGACCAAAGCTGTAAACCAATGACCACAATGGAAAGACCAATACCTGTTTAACTGTGTTTATTGTCCATTTATTAAGTGTGTAAAAATTAGTCATACTTAGTTCACAAGTTAGAACTTATGTATAACATGTGTTCAGTGTGCTAAATAATGCTAAAATAACGTGTGATCATGCCTTGTGTGCCTTGTCTCGACAAAGTTTTTTTTTTTTTTTAACGAAAATCCTCAGCAATACTAAACTTTAAAGAAGATAGTTACACAACGATATTATTCTGAACTGATCTGAGATCTGTCATAATGGTGATTAATGGTGATTTTACACATTTTATGACTCATTGAGAGCTGAAATATATGCTTGTTGAACATGTGATTGGAGGTTTAAAAATGAACACCATTTCTCAATTCCTTTAATAGGTGTGTAATCCAGGAAGGAGAACCGCTGTTTGTTATTTTTTAACACCTTTTTTGTATCTCACTAATTTACAGTCAGCTTCTTGCTCTCATACATTATTAAACACAAAAATCATAACAAACAGAAAAAGGCTTAGGCTATAGCAGTGGCGGACGATGAAAAAAGGTGAGACATTTCTTTGTTTGTGCAATTTTAGACAGCATGCCTCTAAAATGCAATTTTTTTAATTCGTCCAAATGTGTTTGTTCATGACACAGTTCTGGTGTGGTTGTGAGAGTATACCCGAGGGGCAAGTGTGCCCAGACCAGGGGGGTTTTGTTCCGGCCACATGGGGCATTTTCCCAGAGGCTGGCCGCGGTCGAGACATACGTGGACCCGTAAAAAAACAGGACGGAAGGTTCCGGAGTCAGTGTGTTTGAGGACATTTGAGGCGGCGGCTGTGGTACACATTAGCACAGTTTTACATGGGCGAGGATTCACACAGATACGCAGCTGCATCGCTTGGGAAAATAATGACTGAAGATGAGGACACAGAATTAGCAGATGAAATAGTCTGGCATCCTCAGACATATGTGGCCCGTGGCATATTCCTTACAAATCCGCACTTCTCTTCTGGTGCATGGTTTATGGGTTGCCATGGAAACAGCGCAATGCCCACCCACCTGCCCCAACTCCCACCCTCTCAAAACACACACACACTCAGTCACACACCAACCTCCTTTCCTGTACATAGAAGGTAAGAGCTCTGTTTAAGTCTGAATTCAAAATTCAGAGATAGCAACTGCAGTTCAGAAACCATGGAAACGCATGCAGTCAAACGCATATGCGCACACACGCACACGCAAATCACAACGTATATTTATACTTGGCACACTCCAAACATGTTCAATCAAAGCTCAAGGAAGAGCTCCCTTCTAATATCAAACATTAATTTGATTCCACTCTCTGCAGTTACGTTGTAGTCCTCACAATATACTGTATTGTCACTCTCAACTTTGTGCACAGAAATGCATTATAAAATTACATTTTTACATTCAATAAAATAAAATAATTGGGGTATGACCCCAAAATCAATATATTAGCGACAGAAATGAAATTCAACATAATTCATATTTTCATTCGCAAAAAAGTAGAATAAATATCGAGTACTGAATGTGTTACAGCCCCTGATGCAGCAGAAACACAAAGGATGTTCTCACATGACCTCAGACATCTGCTCCTATGACCTAGGATGCCTGCTCTTATGATCTCAGATGCCTGCTCCTATGTCACAAGCTGTGCGGTTAGCGCCGGGGGGACACGGTGGCGCACGGCTTGCGTCTCTTCCCATTGAGAAGTGCCTGAACTTAAGGCGCCGTTTCACTCTCGTCTTTTTCTGGCCAATCATAATTAAGATCTGAGCAAAGCACACAGAAACTAATTAGCGACAAACATTCCTTTTTTCACACTGTTCTTCTGTTAAGAGACAGAAAGCGTGAGAGAGAGAGAGCGTGAGAGTAAGCAAGAGCCACTCGTTTTCTCCTACAGCTCTCTGATGTGATGTTGAGGTGTGGACTGAAGAGGAATCTCTAAGATGGGGTAGCAGACAAAAAATCATGTCTTTTCATTTATTCCACTTTTGACAAAAATTGTCATCAATATCACAGAAATCCTTTTTTTCCCCTTCAAAATCCTCCAAATGATTCTTTCATTTTGTTTAACTCTGCCCACTGGCCAATCAGAGAGCTTGGGCTCCTGGTATCAGCTCTGTGCTTTAGAAACCATGGGTATCATAAAGTCAGGCACTCCCAGAGGGAGTTTATGTTAAACAGAGCTTTAGTTTCTGTATGTGGTAATTACACCCCAGCGTGTACCGAGGCCTGTGTCACACACAATCTCCTCGTGTTATCACTGCACCAGATGTTGCTCCAGATGTTCGCCAACCGTTGAAAGAACAACTGGAGTTGAGGGTTTTGATCAGGGTTCAGGGTTCATGAAGCCTATGATGGGTGGAACAACAATGTGAGCTGTCAATCATAGACTTTATGGAACCCTCGAAGGACTGTGCTCTCCGTAGGAAGAAGAAAAAACATTTTAATTGGTTCAGCCCCTGAAATGCCAGTTTCCCATCACTAATTAAGGGCTACTTAACTAAGAAGACACACCCAAACCAAGACTAACCAAACCAAACCAAACTTTGAGAAATGATGTCTGTACAGTCACATCTTAATACACTCTGGTAGAGTTTGCATTTAAACAAAAAGGATAATATGTACTATGTCGAATAAAATTAACATTATCAGTAAATTAACACAGTATATTTTACTCTGTGACAGTGATCCAAACTCATGGCACACTAATCAAGTGACAATTTGAGAGTAAAACAGGATTTTCACCATCCATCAGACCATCAGTTAAATTGGTTGGGCATATGAGAGAAATTGAGGGAGAGAAAGCAAAGGGAGAGAGGGAGGAATAGTGTGAGTGACAGGAAAAAAAGGCATTGATCAACCTGAGTGACAGGTCATGTGACTGTGTAACCACCAGGTTCCTCCGCTTTTCCTCCAATGGATGCAGTTCCTCTCTTTCCGGTAATTACTGCACCGACGGCGCTCCACTTTTTTCCTTCAAATAATTAATTGGCCCAGAGCTGCAGACGATGGAGACCACAGCTCCAGAACCGTGAGCCGAGCGGTCTGGGCCCAGAGCTGCAGACGATGGAGATCACAGCTCCAGAACCGTGAGCCGAGCGGTCTGGGCCCAGAGCTGCAGACGATGGAGACCACAGCTCCAGAACCGTGAGCCGAGCGGTCTGGGCCCAGAGCTGCAGACGATGGAGATCACAGCTCCAAAACCGCGAGCCTAGCGGGCTGGGCCCAAGGGGCCAAGACTGGGCTTTCGTTTTGAAGCTCATTTCCTCGTTGGGCTGGCAGCGGCAATTGTGCCATTGCTCACTAGCGCCACTGCGATTGGCTCCAATTATAGGTCTTTCACCATGTAAGTCAATGGCAGCAATGTGGTCAAAATACTCAGTCAATAAATTCTTCCCACAAAAAAATGTAATTGCAATAGGTGCCTTTCCTTCATCTAATGCCTCTGCATGTGCTGATTTTTTTAAATATTGTGTCGTTTGGACAGGGTATTAACATTTGTTCAGGACCAATCAGAGGGACAGGTTGAGTCCTCTTCGGCTCCACGGAGCAGGCGCAGTTTGTACAAACGGGCGGCGAAAAAGACATCCAGAGCTTCAATTCAGTATTTACGAGGCCGTGGAAAGGCAATGGGTGACGTCACAGTGGCTTTGTCCATATTTTTATACAGTCTATGGCTGGCCCAGGGCTGCAGACGATGGAGACCACAGCTCCAGAACCGCGAGCCCCACGGGCTGGGCCAAAACTCCCCCCCAGGGCCCCATTTCACACACGGACACGTACCCCCGCCCCCTCGCCCACTCATCCTCGCTCGATGATGGATGGTGCTGCAAACGATGCGTTACCGTGGCGGGTAATGACCTTTTAGCCCCGCCTCACTGCACGCATCCCGTTAACCAACCATGGATCTGATTACCACCACCTCGAGGGCTGCTTATGCAGACCTTAAATAGGCACACCAATCAGGGATAAGCACTGGCACCTGCGAGCAAGAGAGAGAGAGAGAAAAGCGAGAGCAAGCATAGCAGGAGCGAGTGTAATAATGGCACCTTATGGCAGTATGTATGTTTATGGCTCCTGTCAGAGGATGTTGCCGCTAAAAGCATTCAGACAGGTATTAACTAATCAGCTAAATTTTGCTGGATTAATAATCTTGTACATTGGCAGTCAAACCCCTCTTCAGACCTGTGTTCACTCACATACACTTTAGTTTTACCGTTCAGCAACATGCTACTTTTATTAAAATCTCTGAACGTGTATGCTTACTTTTAAATCAATGTTTAACTACAATTTTACCATTTTTCTCCCAATTAGGAACTCCCAGGTTGCATTTGTAGGCCAGTTTGGCAGAATGTTGAGCGCTCAAGTGAGATCCAATTAGGAATCCCGCAGACACCTGGTGGGGGGGTGTGAGGGGGGATGTCTTTCTGCCTCCCATCCAATTTATCCAATCAATGTCTCCAATTAATTAAGACCTTCGCTGGAACAAAGACCACAAATCTCAGGGGTCCCCAAGGGGGCTGCTGAGAGATTTAGTACACCTCCTGAAATTACCTATGAATGACATCACCTTGACCTTTGCACTCTAGCTGTCACTCACTGTGTATTGACCTGCTTGGTGTGCTGTGACAGACGGTCCTTAGATGATTGTGAGGTGCAGTCTCCCATGGGGTTCATCTGCCAGTGTGCCAGTGGCCTCGCTGAACCCCAAGACAAAGCGGGCCAGAGGTGGGAAAAAACTGGCCAGTGGGCAAGGTGGGACAAAGCTGGCCTGGGTGACAGAAGTAGGACAAAGCTGGCCATCTACATCTGACGTCTACAGCAGTTGAATGGTGTTCTGTGGAGAGCAGTGTGCAGGGGCTTGATTAATTGAATGATTAATTAGAAGCCTCAGTGCCTTCAGAAAGGAAACAAAAGCATCCACTCAGAGCCTATCCCAACATGCATTGGGCAAGAGGCAGTAAGACGCCCTGGACAGGTCGCGAATCCATCACAGGGCACACACGCCATTCACTCACACACTCATACCTATGGGCAATTTAGAGTCTCCAATTAGCCTACCTGCATGTGGACTGTGGGAAGAAACCAGAGTACGCAAAGGAAACCCACACGGACACAGGGAGAACATGCAAACTCCACACAGGAAACCCACACGGACACAGGGAGAACATGCAAACTCCACACAGGAAACCCACACGGACACAGGGAGAACATGCAAACTCCACACAGGAAACCCACACGAACACAGGGAGAACATGCAAACTCCACACAGGAAACCCACACGGACACAGGGAGAACATGCAAACTCCACACAGGAAACCCACACCAACACAGGGAGAACATGCAAACTCCACACAGGAAACCCACACGGACACAGGGAGAACATGCAAACTCCACACAGGAAACCCACACGGACACAGGGAGAACATGCAAACTCCACACAGGAAACCCACACGAACACAGGGAGAACATGCAAACTCCACACAGGAAACCCACACGGACACAGGGAGAACATGCAAACTCCACACAGGAAACCCACACGGACACAGGGAGAACATGCAAACTCCACACAGGAAACCCACACGGACACAGGGAGAACATGCAAACTCCACACAGAAAACCCACACGAACACAGGGAGAACATGCAAACTCCACACAGGAAACCCACACGAACACAGGGAGAACATGCAAACTCCACACAGGAAACCCACACGAACACAGGGAGAACATGCAAACTCCACACAGGAAACCCACACCAACACAGGGAGAACATGCAAACTCCACACAGGAAACCCACACGGACACAGGGAGAACATGCAAACTCCACACAGGAAACCCACACGGAAACAGGGAGAACATGCAAACTCCACACAGGAAACCCACACGGACACAGGGAGAACATGCAAACTCCACACAGGAAACCCACACGGACACAGGGAGAACATGCAAACTCCACACAGGAAACCCACACGGACACAGGGAGAACATGCAAACTCCACACAGGAAACCCACACGGACACAGGGAGAACATGCAAACTCCACACAGGAAACCCACACGGACACAGGGAGAACATGCAAACTCCACACAGGAAACCCACACGGACACAGGGAGAACATGCAAACTCCACACAGGAAACCCACACGGACACAGGGAGAACATGCAAACTCCACACAGGAAACCCACACGGACACAGGGAGAACATGCAAACTCCACACAGGAAACCCACACGGACACAGGGAGAACATGCAAACTCCACACAGGAAACCCACACGGACACAGGGAGAACATGCAAACTCCACACAGGAAACCCACACGGACACGGGGAGAACATGCAAACTCCACACAGGAAACCCACACGGACACAGGGAGAACATGCAAACTCCACACAGGAAACCCACACGGACGCAGGGATAACATGCAAACTCCACACAGAAAAGACATGGCCGGGATTCAAACATTCTTGCGGTGAGGCGACGGTAGATTTCATATAATTTTTTTTTTTCTATTTACAATACTCAATTTTTCGGGTTTTCTGGTTTTACTTGATTTTCTCTAATGAAATTTACTGAAATTGTTTCAGTCATTACTAACTTAATTAATTTAATTAAAAGCAAAGCTGAACAATTAAGTGCATTCAACAATGTGCTCAACTGCGCATGTATAATGTATGGTGGCCATTTTGTACTGGAAGAAGAAGACACAGCATGTGGCACTTGAGCTTGTGAAGCCCTGCAGACTTTGGTAAGAATATCTAAATCCATCTCACGTTTACAAATATATTTACAAATTACTGGTCTAAATATAGATGTGCTGCTTCTTAAGTCAGTGAACTGAACATTTTTAATATGTTGGTTGCTATTTTGCAATGAAATACATATTTGTCTTGTTCCTCACATTGTGCTAAAAACAAAATCAAAATCAAGTCATGTAAGTAAAAAATTCTAAATGACACCAGACTGGAATGAGTACAAGAATGGGAACCTTGTTTTTAGAAGCTGCCTTCAATGTTTGTACTGGTTCTGTTTTTTCCCCTTTTTTTGCACTTTTAGACTTTTGGTACAATGACTGAGCCAGTCAAGATACGGGTCATGGTTGGAGAAAACAACATCGGAAATTAATACATTTGTCCACTGGTGCAAAAAAATGTGATTTGCAAGTTTGCTTGTGCAGGCTGCTTCATTTAAAAATAGTGATTTTCCATTTAAATACATTCGTTTTTTAATGAGGTGGAGTGTAATTTAAGTAAACATCTTTTGTTACACTAACTTAAGATAACTTGAAAATAAATTGAAGCTGAATTCACTTAATAAATTTAGTCTTTGAATTTACTTAATGAAATTACAGACAGTGGTTGCACACATTATTATTAAGTATTTGTAAAATGTAGAAATCAATCTTTTTACAGTTAAATTAATTACAGTGAACTAATTTATAGAAATTAATTTTGTCTTAGCAGACCGGATCTTCTTCCAAACCTTTGTTTGGAAAAAGTGTAAAATATCATCTTATATGTAATATTATCTTTTCAAACGTTCAGTTCTGGATGTGGTGATTTTATTAGGTAGCTATGCAATATTATGTTCAGCATGAACAAAGTTCAGCATGCCTTTAAGTAAATCCAACAATACATTTTTTAATTGGGATTGCAGTCTCCCTCCATCCCCCCATCCTGCAGTGAACTGCTGCACTTTGCTCTGTCCTCCTCATTTTATCCTGTTACTACCAGCTGCATATTTCTGGAACCTGGGTTTGAATACCAGTGCCAATATGCACTGAATTTTTCTGAAGTTTTGCCATCCAACGGCTTTTGCTCATATACAACATCAAAGTTCCACTACCATATTTCACTGTAGGTTCATAAGCATAGTGCAGTATAGTATAAATAACAGAATATTTATAAAAAATCGATGTCTATCTGTATGTATATATATATACGCACATATATATCCGTCCAAGCCCTGCTCCAGCCCTTCACCCTCCATTCTCCTGCCTCTGACTGATCTCCCGTTTCTGACCCCTGCCTGTTCTGGACTTCGCCTTGCCTTCTCCGCATTGCTCTCATTGCCTGGACTCTGACCCCTGCCTGGACCTGACTACGATTCTGCCTGTCCTGCATTGCACTGTTTGCTGGCCCTTGACCTGTTTCTATCGGCTCTGAATAAAGCCTGTTTATTCCATCTTGGTGTCTGCGTGTGGTTCCGATCGGTTCCCCTAACAGAACGATCTGGCCACTATGGAACCAGCAGACCCACGACAAGCTTCCGAGGCCCTTCGTTATCAGGGCGCTTGACTGGGACAGCACAATACGGAGCTGTGGTCACCAACAAAACGTACAGACCATCTCGAAACAAATGACGTCCCTGAAACTGCTGGCCCGAGACTCTGCGACCTCCGCCCAAGCCGCCAGCGCCGCCATGCTCCAGGTCCAATCCATGGCTGTTCCCCGAGGGATTCTGGAGCCCTGTCTGCCCGCGCCTGACAGGTACTCTGGAGAGCCTGGTTCCTGTGGCGCCTTCCTCACCCGGTGTTCACTGGTTTTCGAGCTTCAGCCCTCCTCATTCCCCTCAAAGCGGTCCAAGGTCACCTACATCATCACCCTTCTCTCTGGGAAGGCCTGTCCCTGGGGAACGGCGTGCTGGGAGTCAGGGGACACGGCCACTGCCACCTTTCTGTCCTTCTCCACTGACATAAAGAAGGTGTACGACCTGACCTCAGTCGGTCACTCGGCGGCACAACAACTCCTGCGCCTCAAGAACAGCAATCAGTCTCGGACTTCTCCATCGAGTTCTGGATGTTGGCGGCATCTGCTGGGTGGAACCAGGAGGCATTGTAAGACGCTTTTCTTCATAGTCTGTCAGAAAGTATCCAGGATGAACTGATCACGTGCGACCTGCCCCAAGACTTTGATGGGCTAGTGGACATCGCGATTAGAGTTGACACTCAGCTGCAGGAATGACGGTCGTACCAACGGATCCAGCACTGAGCCTCTCCTTCTCCCTCTGCTCCTCCTAGACCCCATCTCTCTGAACCACTGGAGCCGTCTGCTCCACTGGAACTCATGCAGGTGGATCGTGCCCAGCTAGCACCCCAGGAACGTCAGCAGCACCTCACCAGTCACCTATGCCTGTACTGTGGCGATCCGGGTCACTTCATTCACAACTGCCCAGTTAAAGGCAATGCCCGTCAAGTGAAAAAAGAGGCCCTGACGGCCGCTTCCCTGACCCAATCCTCCTCCACGTCCCAGTCCACTCATCATGCCCTGCTCACCTGGAAAGGGATCCAGCTACCTGTACAAGTACTCATCGATTCGGGGGCGGACGCTAATTTCATCTGCCCTTCCCTGATCCATCAGCAGGGCATACACACCGCCCGGTTGAAGTCCCCCCTCCACACCAACACTCTCACCAGGACTCCCTTAGCAGAGATCCAAGAGGTGACCAGCTCCGTGGAGATTCTGGTCTCCGGCAATCACCAGGAAGAGATTTCATTGTTCGTCATGGAGTCACCCCTCATTTCCATTGTGCTCAGATCACCCTGGCTCACCAAGCACAATCCCCAGATAGACTAGACTCCGGGAATTATAACTGGCTGGAGTCCTAAATGCCACCTTTTTTTAAGAACTCGATTCTTATTCCGGGTGACCGGAATTAAAATGGCGCAGGAAGGTTGACCGCTGCCTAATCAAATGCCCCCCGCCCACTCCCCCCCCCAATGGGACATGTATCACCATGATAAACAAGCAGCAGTGGCTTGATCCCCACAGATCCACTCCCTTCATTAGTTTACGAGTTCAGCGGCCACCCCTTCCACCCCACATGAACATGCTACACCGCCTTTCAGCATCCCTAATAGACATGCATGTCTGACTTGTGATAAATGTAATTTAGCGTGCTGATTTCTCCTGGCAAGCGGAACTGGCATAGACATGGGTGGGCCACGGCCACCTAAATAGTATCTTTGTCCCCCTTTTTATCTTCAACCACCACACCCAATTGTGAATGTAGTGGAAATCTATGTTATCTACATAGCATTCTATGAACATTTCATTCATAGAGAGAAACCGCCAGCATGTGAAGGTGGTATTAGATACCACTTCGAGGGCACAGGGAAACGGAAGAGGCAATCAACAAAGGGAACTTTACAGAAATATTCAGAAATTTTCTCTTTGACAAATGACATTATAACCATATTCAACACCAAGCCTGTGTCTTGTCACATAGAAAACATCACACAGCAATTCAAATCCATGAAAGGTAGTCCTAAGTTTGAATACTGTGCTTATATATAGTTTCTTATAAAATAATATTTGTGCATGCCATAGTACAATTTTGCGTTCAACCTCAGATAGCTGTTGAAAGGTATATCTCGTAGGGGTGTGTGCTAGAGTTGTAGTACTCGAGACTGGTCTTGGTCTCGAGACCATATTTTGAAGGTCTCGGTCTTGTCTCGGAATCAACTGCATTTTGACTTGGTCTTGTCACGGTCTCGGACGAAGAGGACTGAGAAATTTTTTTCAAGACCGGTCGAGACCAGGGCCATGTCCGGGGGGGGGGGATGTGGTGGCACCCGCCCCCACAGAAATTTGATTGGCCACCACAGAAAACTAGTTACAGATGACAAAATATGCTACTATTTGATATCATTGATTTATAAGTTTAGTGGATGGAAATTTTGCTAGATCGCTAGATAAAACCACACATTAACGATTTAAATATTAATTTACCTCAAAGCATAGGCCTGGCTGTAAATAACGTTAGGCTAACCACTTTTCCTGTACCCCAAGTCGCATCACAGACATCACAAAGACCGACAGCCAGCTCACTCACCAGAGTCTGTCTGCACTCTGCAGTTGAACACTGAACAGTAACAGTGCCATTATGTGGGTCTCACGAGTCATTGTGTTACAATCGCAATAATATTTTGTAGCTCAACTGAAACACAGCCCCTCTCTTTGTCGGACGTTCACTCTCAGTGTGAGAAGGCGTGAACTTTATTGTTCAGTAAGTATTAACCTATATGAACCAGATTCTTATAAATATACATAATTAGGCCTCTATAATTTTCCATTTTCTTTTTCATCCCCAGTGAACAACAGTCGTCCATGGATGGCTAAATTGTGTTGGAAACGCGTCTTGGAGGCCTTTTCAACGGAATTTTGTGGCATTTTGCGCACTGGGTCAGATTACACCAAACCGTTTATCTATATATCACGTTTTCGGTCAAGGATGTTCGCCAAATTCAATAAACCTGTGCTCTGCGTTAGGTTACCTGATCCTGAGGTAAAAGGTAACTAGCTAAGCAAACGTTACTTTACCCACGGTTTACCAATCATATCAAATGTAAGTAAATTTTACATGAACCTAATCGTTATATTACTGTATTATGACTATACCATTAACCTAATCGATATCCAAAGACAACGTTTAATCTGGCTGCATTTTGTTTTATTTAAACGTTAAATTTAACATTAAGTCTGAATGTTACAGATTCAAATTGCTTCGAAATGCAGCATAGGCTGAAGTTTCATTAAATTGAGAGTAATTCATTTTTCATTCTTGTCACTGATTATTGATGTTGACTTTTGTAAGTAATCCATTGTGTTTGATTTTGGGTGTCTCTTTTAAAATGTAATCAGTACTCATACCCTCAATGTTATAATCTATAAAATCTGACTTCAACTTCGCTGCTTTTTGAAGAAATGTTTTTAAACAGGAAGTGTAGGCTACCACCATCTGAAAATGGGCTAAATTCTTAGTTTTACACAATCCATAAAGACTATTTTGTCATACTTGAATGAGCTACATGGTATTTTCTCTTATTGTTTCAAAAGGTTAGTTAACCAACATAGGGACTGCCACAGTCATATCTGTACAAGTATAGCTCTGTAATTGAAATGGTAAACAAGCAGGCACTTTAACGATGCCAACCTGCATTTGCATATAGCAAAACCAACACAAATTATTGATCCTTTGTAGCAGTGCAATGCCTACTAGCAAAGAAGCCCACCTCCTGTAACTAGACTGCATTGACTGCTCTGCTAAATGACTGCACCTGCTAAATGACACTACATACAGGTTTAGTGCACCTGCTAAATGACTGCAGCTGAAGTTTGACAATTATTTGAGAGCCGTAGGGAGATTGTGGAGGGGTCCTGCAATATACATATTTTATTTAGTGTGATGGCAATATGATCAGTCTGTCCGTCTCTATATTTTTCCCTCCCTCTATCTCCCTCCTCCCTCTATTTCTCCCTCCATCTCCCCTATCTCTTTCTCTCTCCCTCTCCCTGTATTTGTCCCTTCCTCTCCCTCTGTATCTCTGCTTCCTTTTCCCTCTGAATCCTATATTTTTTCTCTCTCCTGTATTTCCTCTATCAATCCCCTCTAGCATATTTACCCTCTATCTAACTTCTGTTTATCCTGACCTCTATCCTCTCTCAAACCTCTGTCCTCTATATACTCTCTATATGTCACCTATCACTCTGTATGTAGTGTCTCTCTATCCTCTATCCATCAATCAGTGTGTGATATTCATATTATTATATATCACTTAAATGTCAAATGATTCAAAATTGTATCACCTCTCAATAATTGCATTATTTCTAAGTTGACAAGTAGAGTGTTTCCTCTTATGAACAATCAAAAACAAATACTTTAGAAAGACAAAAGTGAATACACCTGTGATCACTGTTACACAAGTTAGTTAAAATCATTTTTAATATTTGGTGGCATATCCTTTGCATGCCATGACTTCCTGATGTCTGTGACCCAACAACATCAAAAGACTCTTGATATCTTATTTTCTGGTACTCTTACAAGCGATACTATAACGTCTCTGCATTTGAATGGATCTCTATGGGAATTAGGGGGTGGGAGTAGATTTAGCTGTAAATTATGCTGGAACAGTATGGAATGCATGGTTGGTAAAATGGCTGTAAGTCATCAAGGGTCTGAGGTATCAAACAAGCCTCAAACCATCACTCTGCTGCCAGATATGCAGTAGATATGGATGGATCACTTTAAGGGTTGTTTCTCCTGACTTATTTTTCTCTCCACAGAGTTCAATAGGAAAAGTTCAACAAAAAAAAAACGTTTAGGATACACTTGCACTCTTCAACTGTAGCTGGTGCTTATACAAATGTCCGATCAAGATATGATTCACCTAATTAAATAATTAAGAGCAGAAGTTGGCACAAAATCCTATCATGAAATGGATCGGCCTTTGTTGACAACTCACTGTTCTACGAAACACGCGTTGTCAGCCAGCTGCTTCTTTTCACACCACAGCCACAAGCCGTTCACTTGCAGAACAGGGGCTGAGGAGACCCAATCTTTTCTGGCCAGAAAGAGAGAAGCCCCAGGGGGGTGACCCTCCAGAGGACATCTCGCGTGGGGCTGGGGCTACAACAACATGACTTCTGTAAGGGTCTGAAAGGGTTTGTGCCGAATTGCGATGAGCCAAACGCGATAACAGAAATAAGGGATAGAAAGTCCCTGGCAGTGCCAAATAATAACACACCCCTATAAAACAGGCTAGCCACGTAAACACGGGCACAGCTAACTCTCAAAATAGCTAACGCTAAAGAGATAGCGAAAGAGGATAGAAAAAACAAGACACCTTTGGTACGTGGCTATAACTCCCGATAAATGGTGAAATAAATGAAATAAAAATAAAACTCACACTCTCAGAAATGAGAGTGGGAGCGAGGGAGAGGGAAGAGCAATAAGGGAAACTAAACCCTAATTCCCCTAGGCTTCTAAGTGGAAGAACGTCTGTACTGCGTAATAGAATAAATCTTAATTCTCACAAAAAGCAGAGAGACAAAAACTTACTAACCCTAACCTCGTGAAAACACAAAATGACAAAGAAGCGCCAAGAGGCGGAAGTGAGGGGTTTAAATACCTGAGAGGTAAAAGAACAGGTGAAACGAATAATTAGCGGGGAGAATGAAAACTCCGAAATGGAACGCAGAAAAATCCGATAGACTGAAAAGAGAAAATGGGAAAGAGATAAAAACCGTAGCAACAGAGGGAAGATAGGTGAAAACCATGACAGGACCCCCTCTCTAGGGCACGGCCCCAGACGATGCCCCAGGACCATGTCTACGGAAATTCTTAATCAAATCTGGGTCCAAGATGTTTCTTGATGGGACCCAGCATCGCTCCTCAGGGCCATAGCCCTCCCAGTCCACCAAAAACTGGAAACCCCTACCCACACGTCTCTCAGCCAAGATGCGACGAACCGTATAAACCGGACCTCCCTCCACAATCCGAGGAGGGGGTGGCGAACTCTCGGCCGGAGACAGGGCACTAACGAGAACCGGTTTAAGACGGGAAACGTGGAAAGTGGGATGGATACGCATGGAGCGTGGCAACTGGAGACGCACCGTGACCGGGTTGATCCTGCGGATGATCTTAAATGGACCCACATAACGCGGGGCGAGTTTGCGAGACTCGACCCGTAAAGGCAAATCCTGTGTGGACAGCCAAACCCGCTGACCCACCCGATAGGAAGGACCTGAACGACGATGTCTGTCGGCGGAAGCTTTCTGACCAGCGGAAGCTCGCAAAAGAGAGGCACGAACTCGCTTCCAAACCGCACGACATCTTCAAACAAAAGCGCTAGCAAAGGGGACCTCCACGTCTTTCTCCAGCTCCGGAAAAAGTGGAGGTGAATAGCCCACCTGAGCCTCGAAAGGGGAAAGACCCGTGGAAGCATTGCGCAGAGTGCTATGGGCATACTCAGCCCATGGAAGATGGCGGCTCCATGAAGTGGGATTAGAGGCTGCCAAACAGCGAAGAGTATTCTCCAATGTCTGTTTGGTGCGCTCCGTTTGTCCGTTGGTCTGTGGATGGAACCCAGAGGACAGACTAACGGACGCGCCCAACTGTGCACAAAAAGATCGCCAAAATTTTGCGACAAACTGGGGACCACGATCGGACACCACGTCATGAGGCAAACCATGAATCCTAAAAACGTGGTTAACCACTAGCTGCGCTGTCTCCAGTGCAGATGGCAATTTGGCCAAAGCGAGAAAATGTGCCGCCTTGGAAAACCTATCGACAATGACCAAAATAACCGTATTACCCTGAGAAGCAGGTAACCCGGTTATAATTTCCAACGCGATGTGACTCCATGGACGCCTGGGCACGGGTAGCGGATGCAATAAACCCACAGGAGGAAGATGCGAACCCTTATTACGAGCGCAAATGACACAAGCGGCGACAAAATCACGCACATCTTTTTCCATTCCAGGCCACCAAAAACGTCTGGACAGAAAATCCTTGGTGCGATGCGCACCCGGATGGGCAGCCAGCTGGGAGGAGTGACCACACTGCAGAACACGAGACCTCAAAGTGGGAGAAACAAAAAGACAGTTTTTGAACCCGGGTCCGGTTCAAGGCGTAGCGCCTCTTGAAGTGCCGCTTCGATGTCCCATAGGACAGGAGCTAGAATCTGGGCAGATGGCACAATGAGCTCTGGAATGGTAGGTTTATCTGACGGGTCAAAAATGCGCGATAGCGCATCAGGTTTGAGGTTCTTAGAACCGGGGCGATACGTCAAAAGGAAATTAAAACGGGTAAAAAATAATGCCCAGCGCGCCTGCCGGGAATTCCGTCTTTTGGCTTGTTGGACGTATTCCAAATTTTTATGGTCGGTCCAGACCGTGAAGGGGTGTTCCGCACCCTCAAGCCAGTGACGCCACTCCTCCAGAGCCAATTTGACGGCCAGGAGTTCCCGATCCCCCACGTCATAGTTCCTCTCGGCCGGAGTAAGGGCGCGAGAGAAATAAGCACACGGATGCAATTTGCGGTCGATGGGGGAATGTTGAGATAGGATGGCACCCACTCCTAATTCAGACGCATCTACCTCGACAATAAACGGGAGGGAGGGATTGGGAGTAATTAGAATGGGCTCAGAACTGAACCTCTTTTTCAATTCCATGAAGGCAAACTCAGCCTTGCGGTTCCAGCGAAACTGGTCTGCTGATGCCTTCTTTGTGAGAGCAGTGATGGGTGCGGCGAGTGCACTGAAATTCCAGATAAACCGGCGATAAAAATTGGCAAAGCCAGGGAAACGCTGAACCTGTTTGACCAACTGAGAGTGGGCCAGTTCAGTACCGCAGAAATTTTATCAGGATCCATCTGGACCCTGCCCTCCGAAATGACAAAACCCAAAAAGGAGACAGTGCCAGCATGAAAAGAGCACTTCTCTGCCTTGACGAATAATTTCGCCTCTAACAAAGCTTTCAAAACCTGTTTGACATGGCTGATGTGCGAGACGGGATCAGGAGAAAAAATCAAAATATCGTCTAAGTAAACGAAGACGAATTTCTCTAACATCTCCCGCAGAACATCGTTCACCAACGCCTGAAATACTGAGGGGGCGCTAGTGAGCCCGAAAGGCATGACGCAATATTCGTAGTGACCGCTATGGGTGTTAAAAGCGGTCTTCCATTCATCGCCCTCACGCATGCGCACCAGGTTATATGCGTTGCGGAGGTCGAGATTGGAAAAAATAGATGCCCCCTGTAGACGCTCAAACGCCGAGTTCATAAGAGGCAGTGGGTACCTGTTTTTTATGGTTATGGCGTTGAGGGATCGATAATCAATACAAGGCCTTAAGCCTCCATCCTTCTTTTTAACAAAAAAGAACCCTGCGCCAGCGGGTGAAGTGGACGGTCTGATGAAACCATTAGCTAAGGCCTCCTCGATGTACTCCTTCATGGCCAAACTCTCCGGGACCGACAAGGAATAGAGACTGCCTCTGGTAGGGCTAGTACCAGGGTATAACTCGATCTCGCAGTCATATGAGCGATGCGGAGGCAGAGAGGTGGCCCTCTGCTTACTAAACACCTCTGCTAATTTGGAGTATTCAATAGGAACATTAGGAGGCAAAGGGAACTCCAGTGTCCCAGCTATACTGACACCAGTAGCCTGAGAATGAGGGCTGGGAGGAGGGGACCATTGAATCTCAGAATCGGACAATTCATCCGAAATGAACCCCTCTCCGGCGGAGTCCCATTCTAAACTCTCATGACCAGTCCCGGAGCAAAAACTGGAATTCTCCAGGGAGATGATTTCTTCGGAATCGGACCCTGAATCGGAATCAACCCCTCTAGTTATTCCACGGGAAGTGCATGGAGGGGTGGAGTGACCCTGAATACTACACTGAGGGTCCCACTGCAATATGGTGCGACCCTCCCCTGCCCAATTAATGTGGGGGTTGTGCCGGACAAGCCAGGTGTGGCCCAGCACTAAGGGGTAGGTAGGGGAATCTACCAAAAGGAACTGAATCTGCTCAGTATGATCCTCAAACGGAATGTGCATTGAGAGAAATTTGGTAGTTTTAAAAATAGTACCTGAACCTAAGGGGCACCCATCAAGTGCAGTGATAGTTCGGGGCTGAGTAAGGTGGAGAACAGGAATGTGGTGCTTTTTAGCCCACTGGGCATCAATAAAACATTCGACCGCTCCAGAGTCAATAAATGCATTGACCAGGAGAGGGCGCTGTTGCCATACAAGAGTAACAGGCAGTATCGTCCGAGATGTAGTAACACAGAGTCCCGCTAGAGATCCCGGATCCTCTAACGGGACCCTCCTTTTCCCTTAAGCTTAAAACATTGGTTTATGTTATGACCTATGCGTCTGCAATAACAACACCGCTCCAGAGTAGATGGAGTATCTTTGGAGGGTGAACAGGTAGCCCCGTCAATCTGCATGGGCTCCTCGCTACTAGGAGGAGTGGAAACGGAGGACGGAGGGGCGGACGTAGTGAAAGGAGCGAAGGAAGAGCTCATGCGGCGGTCTCTCCTGCTATTTTTAATGTGGACCCGCTCCCTGACGCGATTATCAATGCGAATGGCTGTGGAAATTAATGCCTCCAGTGTCTCAGAAGGATCTAAAACTGCCAGCGCATCTTGAACAGAATCGTGGAGTGCCTCAGAGAATTGTACCATTATCGGCGCTTCTGGCCAACCTGTCTCTCCTGCCAGAGCACGAAACCGAATAGAAAATTCGGCCACGGTCTCGTTGCCCTGGCCGCCTCAAGACCTGAAGTGTCGTGATCAAACACGGACTCCATTTCTTTCACTAGAGTGGTAGCGGAGTTCAAAATGGGAGACTGGCTCCAAATTAAAGGAGTAGCCCAATCAAGCGCGGTTCCGGTGAGCAAAGATAAAATAAACGCCACACGAGATTCTTCTGAACTAAAGCGTGATGACTGGGCTTTAAAGAAAATTTGACATTGGGAAATGAAAGCTCGGCACTTGCCGGCCTGACCGTCATAACGGAGGGGAAGCTGCATTTTGGGTTCCCTAGGTGGTTGAAGTGCTTGAACAGGGGGAGGAGTAGCCTGAACTACCGGCACAGGGTTTTGAGGTGCAACCGTGAGGCGGCGCATGCCCTCTGCCAACTCCCGAAGCCAGCCTTCCTGTACCCGCAACTGGGACGTCAGCTGCCCTACTTGGCTGGTTAGTGTTTGTTGTTGTAACTGTAGAGCTCTAACGCTCTCAACCGGTGTAGTGTCTCCCGGTTGTTCAATCGCTGACTCATCCATAACTGGCTTCTTTGTACTGAAAGGGTTTGTGCCGAATTGCGATGAGCCAAACGCGATAACAGAAATAAGGGATAGAAAGTCCCTGGCAGTGCCAAATAATAACACACCCCTATAAAACAGGCTAGCCACGTAAACACGGGCACAGCTAACTCTCAAAATAGCTAACGCTAAAGAGATAGCGAAAGAGGATAGAAAAAACAAGACACCTTTGGTACGTGGCTATAACTCCCGATAAATGGTGAAATAAATGAAATAAAAATAAAACTCACACTCTCAGAAATGAGAGTGGGAGCGAGGGAGAGGGAAGAGCAATAAGGGAAACTAAACCCTAATTCCCCTAGGCTTCTAAGTGGAAGAACGTCTGTACTGCGTAATAGAATAAATCTTAATTCTCACAAAAAGCAGAGAGACAAAAACTTACTAACCCTAACCTCGTGAAAACACAAAATGACAAAGAAGCGCCAAGAGGCGGAAGTGAGGGGTTTAAATACCTGAGAGGTAAAAGAACAGGTGAAACGAATAATTAGCGGGGAGAATGAAAACTCCGAAATGGAACGCAGAAAAATCCGATAGACTGAAAAGAGAAAATGGGAAAGAGATAAAAACCGTAGCAACAGAGGGAAGATAGGTGAAAACCATGACAGGACCCCCTCTCTAGGGCACGGCCCCAGACGATGCCCCAGGACCATGTCTACGGAAATTCTTAATCAAATCTGGGTCCAAGATGTTTCTTGATGGGACCCAGCATCGCTCCTCAGGGCCATAGCCCTCCCAGTCCACCAAAAACTGGAAACCCCTACCCACACGTCTCTCAGCCAAGATGCGACGAACCGTATAAACCGGACCTCCCTCCACAATCCGAGGAGGGGGTGGCGAACTCTCGGCCGGAGACAGGGCACTAACGAGAACCGGTTTAAGACGGGAAACGTGGAAAGTGGGATGGATACGCATGGAGCGTGGCAACTGGAGACGCACCGTGACCGGGTTGATCCTGCGGATGATCTTAAATGGACCCACATAACGCGGGGCGAGTTTGCGAGACTCGACCCGTAAAGGCAAATCCTGTGTGGACAGCCAAACCCGCTGACCCACCCGATAGGAAGGACCTGAACGACGATGTCTGTCGGCGGAAGCTTTCTGACCAGCGGAAGCTCGCAAAAGAGAGGCACGAACTCGCTTCCAAACCGCACGACATCTTCAAACAAAAGCGCTAGCAAAGGGGACCTCCACGTCTTTCTCCAGCTCCGGAAAAAGTGGAGGTGAATAGCCCACCTGAGCCTCGAAAGGGGAAAGACCCGTGGAAGCATTGCGCAGAGTGCTATGGGCATACTCAGCCCATGGAAGATGGCGGCTCCATGAAGTGGGATTAGAGGCTGCCAAACAGCGAAGAGTATTCTCCAATGTCTGTTTGGTGCGCTCCGTTTGTCCGTTGGTCTGTGGATGGAACCCAGAGGACAGACTAACGGACGCGCCCAACTGTGCACAAAAAGATCGCCAAAATTTTGCGACAAACTGGGGACCACGATCGGACACCACGTCATGAGGCAAACCATGAATCCTAAAAACGTGGTTAACCACTAGCTGCGCTGTCTCCAGTGCAGATGGCAATTTGGCCAAAGCGAGAAAATGTGCCGCCTTGGAAAACCTATCGACAATGACCAAAATAACCGTATTACCCTGAGAAGCAGGTAACCCGGTTATAATTTCCAACGCGATGTGACTCCATGGACGCCTGGGCACGGGTAGCGGATGCAATAAACCCACAGGAGGAAGATGCGAACCCTTATTACGAGCGCAAATGACACAAGCGGCGACAAAATCACGCACATCTTTTTCCATTCCAGGCCACCAAAAACGTCTGGACAGAAAATCCTTGGTGCGATGCGCACCCGGATGGGCAGCCAGCTGGGAGGAGTGACCACACTGCAGAACACGAGACCTCAAAGTGGGAGAAACAAAAAGACAGTTTTTGAACCCGGGTCCGGTTCAAGGCGTAGCGCCTCTTGAAGTGCCGCTTCGATGTCCCATAGGACAGGAGCTAGAATCTGGGCAGATGGCACAATGAGCTCTGGAATGGTAGGTTTATCTGACGGGTCAAAAATGCGCGATAGCGCATCAGGTTTGAGGTTCTTAGAACCGGGGCGATACGTCAAAAGGAAATTAAAACGGGTAAAAAATAATGCCCAGCGCGCCTGCCGGGAATTCCGTCTTTTGGCTTGTTGGACGTATTCCAAATTTTTATGGTCGGTCCAGACCGTGAAGGGGTGTTCCGCACCCTCAAGCCAGTGACGCCACTCCTCCAGAGCCAATTTGACGGCCAGGAGTTCCCGATCCCCCACGTCATAGTTCCTCTCGGCCGGAGTAAGGGCGCGAGAGAAATAAGCACACGGATGCAATTTGCGGTCGATGGGGGAATGTTGAGATAGGATGGCACCCACTCCTAATTCAGACGCATCTACCTCGACAATAAACGGGAGGGAGGGATTGGGAGTAATTAGAATGGGCTCAGAACTGAACCTCTTTTTCAATTCCATGAAGGCAAACTCAGCCTTGCGGTTCCAGCGAAACTGGTCTGCTGATGCCTTCTTTGTGAGAGCAGTGATGGGTGCGGCGAGTGCACTGAAATTCCAGATAAACCGGCGATAAAAATTGGCAAAGCCAGGGAAACGCTGAACCTGTTTGACCAACTGAGAGTGGGCCAGTTCAGTACCGCAGAAATTTTATCAGGATCCATCTGGACCCTGCCCTCCGAAATGACAAAACCCAAAAAGGAGACAGTGCCAGCATGAAAAGAGCACTTCTCTGCCTTGACGAATAATTTCGCCTCTAACAAAGCTTTCAAAACCTGTTTGACATGGCTGATGTGCGAGACGGGATCAGGAGAAAAAATCAAAATATCGTCTAAGTAAACGAAGACGAATTTCTCTAACATCTCCCGCAGAACATCGTTCACCAACGCCTGAAATACTGAGGGGGCGCTAGTGAGCCCGAAAGGCATGACGCAATATTCGTAGTGACCGCTATGGGTGTTAAAAGCGGTCTTCCATTCATCGCCCTCACGCATGCGCACCAGGTTATATGCGTTGCGGAGGTCGAGATTGGAAAAAATAGATGCCCCCTGTAGACGCTCAAACGCCGAGTTCATAAGAGGCAGTGGGTACCTGTTTTTTATGGTTATGGCGTTGAGGGATCGATAATCAATACAAGGCCTTAAGCCTCCATCCTTCTTTTTAACAAAAAAGAACCCTGCGCCAGCGGGTGAAGTGGACGGTCTGATGAAACCATTAGCTAAGGCCTCCTCGATGTACTCCTTCATGGCCAAACTCTCCGGGACCGACAAGGAATAGAGACTGCCTCTGGTAGGGCTAGTACCAGGGTATAACTCGATCTCGCAGTCATATGAGCGATGCGGAGGCAGAGAGGTGGCCCTCTGCTTACTAAACACCTCTGCTAATTTGGAGTATTCAATAGGAACATTAGGAGGCAAAGGGAACTCCAGTGTCCCAGCTATACTGACACCAGTAGCCTGAGAATGAGGGCTGGGAGGAGGGGACCATTGAATCTCAGAATCGGACAATTCATCCGAAATGAACCCCTCTCCGGCGGAGTCCCATTCTAAACTCTCATGACCAGTCCCGGAGCAAAAACTGGAATTCTCCAGGGAGATGATTTCTTCGGAATCGGACCCTGAATCGGAATCAACCCCTCTAGTTATTCCACGGGAAGTGCATGGAGGGGTGGAGTGACCCTGAATACTACACTGAGGGTCCCACTGCAATATGGTGCGACCCTCCCCTGCCCAATTAATGTGGGGGTTGTGCCGGACAAGCCAGGTGTGGCCCAGCACTAAGGGGTAGGTAGGGGAATCTACCAAAAGGAACTGAATCTGCTCAGTATGATCCTCAAACGGAATGTGCATTGAGAGAAATTTGGTAGTTTTAAAAATAGTACCTGAACCTAAGGGGCACCCATCAAGTGCAGTGATAGTTCGGGGCTGAGTAAGGTGGAGAACAGGAATGTGGTGCTTTTTAGCCCACTGGGCATCAATAAAACATTCGACCGCTCCAGAGTCAATAAATGCATTGACCAGGAGAGGGCGCTGTTGCCATACAAGAGTAACAGGCAGTATCGTCCGAGATGTAGTAACACAGAGTCCCGCTAGAGATCCCGGATCCTCTAACGGGACCCTCCTTTTCCCTTAAGCTTAAAACATTGGTTTATGTTATGACCTATGCGTCTGCAATAACAACACCGCTCCAGAGTAGATGGAGTATCTTTGGAGGGTGAACAGGTAGCCCCGTCAATCTGCATGGGCTCCTCGCTACTAGGAGGAGTGGAAACGGAGGACGGAGGGGCGGACGTAGTGAAAGGAGCGAAGGAAGAGCTCATGCGGCGGTCTCTCCTGCTATTTTTAATGTGGACCCGCTCCCTGACGCGATTATCAATGCGAATGGCTGTGGAAATTAATGCCTCCAGTGTCTCAGAAGGATCTAAAACTGCCAGCGCATCTTGAACAGAATCGTGGAGTGCCTCAGAGAATTGTACCATTATCGGCGCTTCTGGCCAACCTGTCTCTCCTGCCAGAGCACGAAACCGAATAGAAAATTCGGCCACGGTCTCGTTGCCCTGGCCGCCTCAAGACCTGAAGTGTCGTGATCAAACACGGACTCCATTTCTTTCACTAGAGTGGTAGCGGAGTTCAAAATGGGAGACTGGCTCCAAATTAAAGGAGTAGCCCAATCAAGCGCGGTTCCGGTGAGCAAAGATAAAATAAACGCCACACGAGATTCTTCTGAACTAAAGCGTGATGACTGGGCTTTAAAGAAAATTTGACATTGGGAAATGAAAGCTCGGCACTTGCCGGCCTGACCGTCATAACGGAGGGGAAGCTGCATTTTGGGTTCCCTAGGTGGTTGAAGTGCTTGAACAGGGGGAGGAGTAGCCTGAACTACCGGCACAGGGTTTTGAGGTGCAACCGTGAGGCGGCGCATGCCCTCTGCCAACTCCCGAAGCCAGCCTTCCTGTACCCGCAACTGGGACGTCAGCTGCCCTACTTGGCTGGTTAGTGTTTGTTGTTGTAACTGTAGAGCTCTAACGCTCTCAACCGGTGTAGTGTCTCCCGGTTGTTCAATCGCTGACTCATCCATAACTGGCTTCTTTGTACTGAAAGGGTTTGTGCCGAATTGCGATGAGCCAAACGCGATAACAGAAATAAGGGATAGAAAGTCCCTGGCAGTGCCAAATAATAACACACCCCTATAAAACAGGCTAGCCACGTAAACACGGGCACAGCTAACTCTCAAAATAGCTAACGCTAAAGAGATAGCGAAAGAGGATAGAAAAAACAAGACACCTTTGGTACGTGGCTATAACTCCCGATAAATGGTGAAATAAATGAAATAAAAATAAAACTCACACTCTCAGAAATGAGAGTGGGAGCGAGGGAGAGGGAAGAGCAATAAGGGAAACTAAACCCTAATTCCCCTAGGCTTCTAAGTGGAAGAACGTCTGTACTGCGTAATAGAATAAATCTTAATTCTCACAAAAAGCAGAGAGACAAAAACTTACTAACCCTAACCTCGTGAAAACACAAAATGACAAAGAAGCGCCAAGAGGCGGAAGTGAGGGGTTTAAATACCTGAGAGGTAAAAGAACAGGTGAAACGAATAATTAGCGGGGAGAATGAAAACTCCGAAATGGAACGCAGAAAAATCCGATAGACTGAAAAGAGAAAATGGGAAAGAGATAAAAACCGTAGCAACAGAGGGAAGATAGGTGAAAACCATGACAGGACCCCCTCTCTAGGGCACGGCCCCAGACGATGCCCCAGGACCATGTCTACGGAAATTCTTAATCAAATCTGGGTCCAAGATGTTTCTTGATGGGACCCAGCATCGCTCCTCAGGGCCATAGCCCTCCCAGTCCACCAAAAACTGGAAACCCCTACCCACACGTCTCTCAGCCAAGATGCGACGAACCGTATAAACCGGACCTCCCTCCACAATCCGAGGAGGGGGTGGCGAACTCTCGGCCGGAGACAGGGCACTAACGAGAACCGGTTTAAGACGGGAAACGTGGAAAGTGGGATGGATACGCATGGAGCGTGGCAACTGGAGACGCACCGTGACCGGGTTGATCCTGCGGATGATCTTAAATGGACCCACATAACGCGGGGCGAGTTTGCGAGACTCGACCCGTAAAGGCAAATCCTGTGTGGACAGCCAAACCCGCTGACCCACCCGATAGGAAGGACCTGAACGACGATGTCTGTCGGCGGAAGCTTTCTGACCAGCGGAAGCTCGCAAAAGAGAGGCACGAACTCGCTTCCAAACCGCACGACATCTTCAAACAAAAGCGCTAGCAAAGGGGACCTCCACGTCTTTCTCCAGCTCCGGAAAAAGTGGAGGTGAATAGCCCACCTGAGCCTCGAAAGGGGAAAGACCCGTGGAAGCATTGCGCAGAGTGCTATGGGCATACTCAGCCCATGGAAGATGGCGGCTCCATGAAGTGGGATTAGAGGCTGCCAAACAGCGAAGAGTATTCTCCAATGTCTGTTTGGTGCGCTCCGTTTGTCCGTTGGTCTGTGGATGGAACCCAGAGGACAGACTAACGGACGCGCCCAACTGTGCACAAAAAGATCGCCAAAATTTTGCGACAAACTGGGGACCACGATCGGACACCACGTCATGAGGCAAACCATGAATCCTAAAAACGTGGTTAACCACTAGCTGCGCTGTCTCCAGTGCAGATGGCAATTTGGCCAAAGCGAGAAAATGTGCCGCCTTGGAAAACCTATCGACAATGACCAAAATAACCGTATTACCCTGAGAAGCAGGTAACCCGGTTATAATTTCCAACGCGATGTGACTCCATGGACGCCTGGGCACGGGTAGCGGATGCAATAAACCCACAGGAGGAAGATGCGAACCCTTATTACGAGCGCAAATGACACAAGCGGCGACAAAATCACGCACATCTTTTTCCATTCCAGGCCACCAAAAACGTCTGGACAGAAAATCCTTGGTGCGATGCGCACCCGGATGGGCAGCCAGCTGGGAGGAGTGACCACACTGCAGAACACGAGACCTCAAAGTGGGAGAAACAAAAAGACAGTTTTTGAACCCGGGTCCGGTTCAAGGCGTAGCGCCTCTTGAAGTGCCGCTTCGATGTCCCATAGGACAGGAGCTAGAATCTGGGCAGATGGCACAATGAGCTCTGGAATGGTAGGTTTATCTGACGGGTCAAAAATGCGCGATAGCGCATCAGGTTTGAGGTTCTTAGAACCGGGGCGATACGTCAAAAGGAAATTAAAACGGGTAAAAAATAATGCCCAGCGCGCCTGCCGGGAATTCCGTCTTTTGGCTTGTTGGACGTATTCCAAATTTTTATGGTCGGTCCAGACCGTGAAGGGGTGTTCCGCACCCTCAAGCCAGTGACGCCACTCCTCCAGAGCCAATTTGACGGCCAGGAGTTCCCGATCCCCCACGTCATAGTTCCTCTCGGCCGGAGTAAGGGCGCGAGAGAAATAAGCACACGGATGCAATTTGCGGTCGATGGGGGAATGTTGAGATAGGATGGCACCCACTCCTAATTCAGACGCATCTACCTCGACAATAAACGGGAGGGAGGGATTGGGAGTAATTAGAATGGGCTCAGAACTGAACCTCTTTTTCAATTCCATGAAGGCAAACTCAGCCTTGCGGTTCCAGCGAAACTGGTCTGCTGATGCCTTCTTTGTGAGAGCAGTGATGGGTGCGGCGAGTGCACTGAAATTCCAGATAAACCGGCGATAAAAATTGGCAAAGCCAGGGAAACGCTGAACCTGTTTGACCAACTGAGAGTGGGCCAGTTCAGTACCGCAGAAATTTTATCAGGATCCATCTGGACCCTGCCCTCCGAAATGACAAAACCCAAAAAGGAGACAGTGCCAGCATGAAAAGAGCACTTCTCTGCCTTGACGAATAATTTCGCCTCTAACAAAGCTTTCAAAACCTGTTTGACATGGCTGATGTGCGAGACGGGATCAGGAGAAAAAATCAAAATATCGTCTAAGTAAACGAAGACGAATTTCTCTAACATCTCCCGCAGAACATCGTTCACCAACGCCTGAAATACTGAGGGGGCGCTAGTGAGCCCGAAAGGCATGACGCAATATTCGTAGTGACCGCTATGGGTGTTAAAAGCGGTCTTCCATTCATCGCCCTCACGCATGCGCACCAGGTTATATGCGTTGCGGAGGTCGAGATTGGAAAAAATAGATGCCCCCTGTAGACGCTCAAACGCCGAGTTCATAAGAGGCAGTGGCTACCTGTTTTTTATGGTTATGGCGTTGAGGGATCGATAATCAATACAAGGCCTTAAGCCTCCATCCTTCTTTTTAACAAAAAAGAACCCTGCGCCAGCGGGTGAAGTGGACGGTCTGATGAAACCATTAGCTAAGGCCTCCTCGATGTACTCCTTCATGGCCAAACTCTCCGGGACCGACAAGGAATAGAGACTGCCTCTGGTAGGGCTAGTACCAGGGTATAACTCGATCTCGCAGTCATATGAGCGATGCGGAGGCAGAGAGGTGGCCCTCTGCTTACTAAACACCTCTGCTAATTTGGAGTATTCAATAGGAACATTAGGAGGCAAAGGGAACTCCAGTGTCCCAGCTATACTGACACCAGTAGCCTGAGAATGAGGGCTGGGGGGAGGGGACCATTGAATCTCAGAATCGGACAATTCATCCGAAATGAACCCCTCTCCGGCGGAGTCCCATTCTAAACTCTCATGACCAGTCCCGGAGCAAAAACTGGAATTCTCCAGGGAGATGATTTCTTCGGAATCGGACCCTGAATCGGAATCAACCCCTCTAGTTATTCCACGGGAAGTGCATGGAGGGGTGGAGTGACCCTGAATACTACACTGAGGGTCCCACTGCAATATGGTGCGACCCTCCCCTGCCCAATTAATGTGGGGGTTGTGCCGGACAAGCCAGGTGTGGCCCAGCACTAAGGGGTAGGTAGGGGAATCTACCAAAAGGAACTGAATCTGCTCAGTATGATCCTCAAACGGAATGTGCATTGAGAGAAATTTGGTAGTTTTAAAAATAGTACCTGAACCTAAGGGGCACCCATCAAGTGCAGTGATAGTTCGGGGCTGAGTAAGGTGGAGAACAGGAATGTGGTGCTTTTTAGCCCACTGGGCATCAATAAAACATTCGACCGCTCCAGAGTCAATAAATGCATTGACCAGGAGAGGGCGCTGTTGCCATACAAGAGTAACAGGCAGTATCGTCCGAGATGTAGTAACACAGAGTCCCGCTAGAGATCCCGGATCCTCTAACGGGACCCTCCTTTTCCCTTAAGCTTAAAACATTGGTTTATGTTATGACCTATGCGTCTGCAATAACAACACCGCTCCAGAGTAGATGGAGTATCTTTGGAGGGTGAACAGGTAGCCCCGTCAATCTGCATGGGCTCCTCGCTACTAGGAGGAGTGGAAACGGAGGACGGAGGGGCGGACGTAGTGAAAGGAGCGAAGGAAGAGCTCATGCGGCGGTCTCTCCTGCTATTTTTAATGTGGACCCGCTCCCTGACGCGATTATCAATGCGAATGGCTGTGGAAATTAATGCCTCCAGTGTCTCAGAAGGATCTAAAACTGCCAGCGCATCTTGAACAGAATCGTGGAGTGCCTCAGAGAATTGTACCATTATCGGCGCTTCTGGCCAACCTGTCTCTCCTGCCAGAGCACGAAACCGAATAGAAAATTCGGCCACGGTCTCGTTGCCCTGGCCGCCTCAAGACCTGAAGTGTCGTGATCAAACACGGACTCCATTTCTTTCACTAGAGTGGTAGCGGAGTTCAAAATGGGAGACTGGCTCCAAATTAAAGGAGTAGCCCAATCAAGCGCGGTTCCGGTGAGCAAAGATAAAATAAACGCCACACGAGATTCTTCTGAACTAAAGCGTGATGACTGGGCTTTAAAGAAAATTTGACATTGGGAAATGAAAGCTCGGCACTTGCCGGCCTGACCGTCATAACGGAGGGGAAGCTGCATTTTGGGTTCCCTAGGTGGTTGAAGTGCTTGAACAGGGGGAGGAGTAGCCTGAACTACCGGCACAGGGTTTTGAGGTGCAACCGTGAGGCGGCGCATGCCCTCTGCCAACTCCCGAAGCCAGCCTTCCTGTACCCGCAACTGGGACGTCAGCTGCCCTACTTGGCTGGTTAGTGTTTGTTGTTGTAACTGTAGAGCTCTAACGCTCTCAACCGGTGTAGTGTCTCCCGGTTGTTCAATCGCTGACTCATCCATAACTGGCTTCTTTGTACTGAAAGGGTTTGTGCCGAATTGCGATGAGCCAAACGCGATAACAGAAATAAGGGATAGAAAGTCCCTGGCAGTGCCAAATAATAACACACCCCTATAAAACAGGCTAGCCACGTAAACACGGGCACAGCTAACTCTCAAAATAGCTAACGCTAAAGAGATAGCGAAAGAGGATAGAAAAAACAAGACACCTTCGGTACGTGGCTATAACGCCCGATAAATGGCGAAATAAATGAAATAAAAATAAAACTCACACTCTCAGAAATGAGAGTGGGAGCGAGGGAGAGGGAAGAGCAATAAGGGAAACTAAACCCTAATTCCCCTAGGCTTCTTAGTGGAAGAACGTCTGTACTGCGTAATAGAATAAATCTTAATTCTCACAAAAAGCAGAGAGACAAAAACTTACTAACCCTAACCTCGTGAAAACACGAAATGACAAAGAAGCACCAAGAGGCGGAAGTGAGGGGTTTAAATACCTGAGAGGTAAAAGAACAGGTGAAACGAATAATTAGCGGGGAGAATGAAAACTCCGAAATGGAACGCAGAAAAATCCGATAGACTGAAAAGAGAAAATGGGAAAGAGATAAAAACCATAGCAACAGAGGGAAGATAGGTGAAAACCATGACAGGGTCGGGTAGGAGGATCAGATGCGACCAGAAAAGGATACGAGAAATTACCCACGCAAGTAAGTAAAGAAAAATATAAAGAAAGACGGGACAAAAACTCCCGAACACACAAACAAAATGAAACGTCTGTAACGTTCCGTTCCCATCCTGTCCGGTTTCCGTATTTTGCCCTCTCCCTCCGTGTCATGTTTTACTTCCACTGTCCGTGTTTTTCCCCGTGCTGCAGACTGGGCGTGTTCCCTCCATTTGTATTACTCCATTTCTCCACTCCTGCCTCAGCCTATCTCCTCTTCCCATTTCGGCATACATTCCTCACACTCCACTCTGTTCAATCACCCACGCATACATTCGCACGCTTTCCTAATTGATACCTATTACACTCCCTATTTAACTCACCTGCTGTCTGCTATCCAGTGCCAGTTTGTTAACGTTGTTCGTTTGAATCCTCTGGTCATGTTATCCCTTGTCTAGTTCTCTTGCACAGTTTGGTTTCGTATTAGGTGTTCGTTCACCCTGCTTAATTGTGCTACCTACCTTTCAACAGTTTGGTTCGGTCTCGGTGCTTTAGGCACTCTGCCAACTGTTGATAATCTTAGTCTGTCCAGTTTTTGTGCGGCTCTACCTGCCGCGCCTTATCTACCTTGCTAACCACTACTCTGTTGTTGTCTGCCAGTCTGCAGTTGTTCGCTACTCCCTGTTTGTGTTGCGGTACCCCCGCTTGCCACCTGACGTTGTGCCCGCAGCAGGGCGTTCTGCTCCTTCATTCTACAGCTGTTCCTGCGTCCGGCCGTGGCAACCGCCAGTGTTACGGTTCCAGTTGCACTTGCTGCTGTTTGCCCTGCTGCCTCATCTGGGCCGACCCGAGGTCCGCTGCACTGTCCTGCCCTGCCGTATCTGCCGCTACCCCTTCCTCTGCATCTACTACCCGGTTGCCTGTTACCAGTAACACCCCGGTCTTCCCTACTCAATCTTCATGCATAACCATTACCGGCTTGTCTGTGATTTATGTCCTCCCTCGCTTCAGGAGACAAGTTCGAAACATAAGTTATTGGATGCCTAGCGCTCCCCCTATCTGTCCCGTCTGTCCAGATCCGCCAAGTCCAGTTCCGGTTTGGAACGATACCAGAGTGACCTGCGAAGTCCAGTTCCGGCTTGGAACGACTCCCGGGTGATCCGTCTAGTCCTGTCCCGGTGCGGGGATATTCCTGAGTGACCCGCACAGTCCAGTTCCGGTTTGGAACAATCCAGTTCCAGTCTTGTCCAGTTCCGGTTTGGAACAACCCAGTGTTCCAGTCTGGAACAAACCAGTTCCAGTTCAGTCCAGTTCCGGTTTGGAACAATCCAGGGTTCCAGTTCAAAGTCCAGTTCCGGTTTGGAACAATCCAGTGTTCCAGTTCAAGTCCAGTTCCGGTTGGGAACAATCCAGTTCCAGTCAAGTCCAGTTCCGGTTTGGAACAGAACATTGTTCCAGTTCAGTCCAGTTCCGGTTTGGAACATCCAGTGTTCCTGTCCAGTCCAGCTCCGGCTTGGAGCAAATTGAAGTCCCGGAGAAACTCCGGACTATACTACCTGTGTTTATTCTGTGTACAGCTTGGGACTGCCCCAAGCTCTAAATAAACAACCTTTTCTTGTACCTCTACCGCCTTGTCATTGCACTTGGGTTCAGCCCGTGTTCAGGGTCATGACAACGTCTTTTATAAAACAGGACGATACTCTAAACTTGAGTAGAGAGATATACCGAGAGAGAAAATAATCTCGTAAAGTACCGAAAACAGAAATAACCCGAATAGGCCAACTCGAATAACGAGCAGATGCAAGAATAAAGGAAGAATATTCCCGGCGTCAGTCAAAAATAAAACAACCCACAGAATGGGCGAACTCACAGAATAAAGCAGCGTGAGAAAAATAAACTGGTAGCAAACCTCTTGCTCTGATAAACATCAAAGACAAAACAAGAGGCGAGTAACTAAAGCACAAAGGTAAAAGAAACCGAAACTAGAGAAAATAGCAATCTAACCTAACTCTAGGAAGTTCCTGAATGTTTGTCAAAAACAAAAATGCAGTCCTCCGGCTATATCTTTTTTACCTGGCTTGGTGAAACGTGGCAACAAGGACACACAAGCAGCGGAAAGAGGAATCAGCGTGCTTAAATAGCACAAAGGAAACCAGGAACAGGTGCGCCAGGCAATGAGTGGAAGACGGGAAAACACGGAGCGGTCGGCGAAAAATAAACCGGAAAGCCAGCTCACAGCTCTAGAGAACCGTAAATGCAGAGATGGAATGAATGATAGTAAAACCATGACAACTTCCACAGAAAACATTTGGTTCACCACCGGCACACATTAACAAATAAACTCCACGCTGGACACATTACCTACACTGCATAGTGTTCATTGTCTCGGTGTAGTGTTGACACAGTTTTAGTCGTTAGCCATGTTAGCTGTTTCCTGTAATATTTTCACTATTTCACGCCCGTGTCTGCAGTGTTTGACACAGGTTGGTGTTGTGCAGGCTTCTTCAGCCCTGGCTGTGCCTCACAATTTAGGGGAGTCTTCTAGAGTGAAGAAGACTCTGGAATGGCACACTGATCTCTGAGCATTCTAGAGTAACGCTCATCCTCAACCCGTCTCCACACACCTCCCTCCTATCCCCAATGTGCCTACCTCTCTCCTTACTGCACAACCTAACACACATCATCTCTTCTGCCAGTCACTCATACCCCCCCCTCTGTCACTCCCTCTCTCTCTACCTTATTTTATGTCAACTTCCCCTTTTTCTTTTATTTGAGAGACAGAGAGAGAAAAAGAAAAGGGGAAACGGGGGGGGGGGGGATTTCTCTAGCACAAAGAGATGGAGTGGGCGCAAGGCCATGTCAATGTCTGCTCAGTCCTTTTTTAGCTTTTGTGCTAAGGTTGCGTAACAACGGCCACAGAAAGGCCATCGTTACGTAAGTCAGGATGCAGAAAAATCTCTGAGGATTCTAGACTGAAGAAGACTCCAGAATGTCACACTGATCTCTGAGCATTCTGGAATTAAGAAGACTCTGGAATGGCACACTGATCCCTGAGGATTCTAGAGTGAAGAAGACTCTGGAATGGCACACTGATCCCTGATGATTCTAGAGTGAAGAAGACTCTGGAATGGCACACTGATCTCTGAGCATTCTAGAGTGAAGAAGACTCTGGGATGGCACACTGATCTCTGAGCATTCTGGAATTAAGAAGACTGGAATGGCACACTGATCCCTGAGGATTCTAGAGTGAAGAAGACTCTGGAATGGCACACTGATCCCTGATGATTCTAGAGTGAAGAAGACTCTGGAATGGCACACTGATCTCTGAGCATTCTAGAGTGAAGAAGACTCTGGAATGGCACACTGATCTCTGAGGATTCTGGTGTGAAGAAGACTCTGAATGTCACATTGATCTCTGAGGATTCTGGTGTGAAGAAGACTCTGAATGTCACACTGATCTCTGAGGAAAGCCGATGCGTTGTTGTTTATGTGACAAAAACCTCAGAAATTTTGGTGATTTGCAACAACATGTACATAGTTTGTTTACCAGAGAGGAAACTGTTTCAAGCAAACTCCTTAAAGTGGGAGTCTATACTGAATGGAGTATCCAAAATGGCTAAATTGTGCACTGCTGTAAATCATTAAATAATCATATATTTAACTACAAATCAACTGTTGTGGCTAATAAAACTCACATTTGCATAATTTTCAAGTGGGAATTGCCTTTGTTTAATCAGTATAGGGGGATAGATATCTATGGGTCCAAAAACCTATCCAAAATAAAATGAATAAAAATCTTTTTTATGTCCATTATAAAACTGATGTGTGGTGAGAATTTTGGCGCAAAATGGCTGCCGTTGCATCACCCAGGTGGGTGCTACACATTGGTGGCGGTTGAGGCGAGTTTACCCCTCATCATTGTAAAGCGCTTTGAGTGTGAGAAAGGCGCTATATAAATGCAAGGCATTATTATTCATCATTATAAAACACAAACACATTCATACTCACACCAAGGAAATTTTACATTCATCTAGCTAGGGCTGCTCCCAGATAGTCAACTAAACCATTAGTCAGTCAAAAGAACTTGGTTGACCAAAATTTTAATTAGTCGAATTGTCACAGTGTGAGAAAACGCGAGATTTGAACTATTCATTCCGGACGTGCACCTTGTAACAAACAATTGGTGTCTATTAATTAAGGAATGGATCAGTTGTATTGAATGTCGGAGAGAAAATCAAAAGTACGTGAGCATTTCAAGCGTCTAAAGGATGACCCTAAAAAAGTTCAATGTAAACTTTGCAAGCAACAATTCGCCTATCATTCAGCGCATCTTCTTAAAGGGCGGCTTCATTGTCAGCAAAACACGGAGCTCACTTCTCCCGAGCAACGTCAACAAACTCGTGTTCCTTGCGCATAATATGAGAAAACTGTGATCGGAGGAAAAACAGCAGTGAGTAGGCCTAATGTGATGAGGTTCGCTGGTCACAAGTAGGCTAAAACACACTTTTACATTGCTAATATAGATTATAATTAATCTTTCATTTGGCCTGATGTTGTTGATATTTCTATTTTAAGTGTTTCAGTTTGCTGTTTTTCATTTATTCATTTGTTTATATAATTTATAGCCCATTTAGCCTACTTGCATTTTAAAAAGAAAATTAAATATTATTTTTTTCCTAGTTCTGATAACCGTGAAGTTGTTAAAACATTGTTTGTGCTCTTTCATATCACCGGACAAAAGGTTGCTTTTTTATTTATTTATTCACTATTTTTAAGTTGTGTGTTGTTATAAAGAGTGGAAATAAAAATAACAATGTTAAATATCTCATTGCTTGTTGTTCATTCATTTACCGCTTTGTCGATGCCGTTAATACAGCGCTGGCCATAAGCAAACCGATGCCGTTAATAGGCAGCTCAGGCCAGCAAATCGCAGCCTGTGCTTTTAGCTATAGGCTAATTGATATTTTAAATGCTCATAATGACGGTTTTGTATTTCTCTGTAATATAGTAAACTTCCTATAGATCAGATGGAAGTCAAGCCATGTTCTGATGCTCAAAAATTATTTAATTAATATCATAAATTTAGCCGAACAGATCAAAAGCCAACGTAAACTAGACACTACATATCCAGTTGGATAGCGCGTGCCACCCAGTTGGATCGCCTGCGCTACCCAGTTGGATAGCTCAGAGAACACTATTATTTTAAATAAAATAAGTGTGAATTAATCACATTCATAAAGTTAAATAGTTAGGTTCAAAGAAATTAATTAAGTTAAACAAATTGGGAAAATATTTTAGTTGGAATACAACAGCAAAATGGAATAAAACCACAAATAACATAAATGCAATTTATTTAAAAGAATAATCCCTGTTATTTCATATATTTGCTATGCAGCTTCCACATTGGCCTTCTGCAAGGGGAAGTAGTGTTCTCTAGCCTGTGTTGTCCAAGCCTGAAATGGGTACATTTTGCATTAATAATATAATATTGTAGTGAGCACATCTAACGACCAGTCGGATTCATTCCTTACTTTTATTGCATGTTCTCAGTACACAGATGATTACACTGACTCAAACGCACATATGTAAGAGGACTGGTTATTGTTTGTATTGACAGTATCCACTTTGTTTGTGTTCGTATACATGCTACAAGTGTCATTTTGATTAAATAATTAGCGTGGTTGCTTCAGCAACATACTGCCATACTTCTTATTCTTGTTTTCTTTCTGCCTAAATTACTGCACACTACTCCTCCTACAGCTTTTAAACTAGACATTCCATTCCAACTTTTTATCCCAAAAAATTCCCATCGAGAATGAATGGTGGAATGTTGACTCTTGTGACGTCACAGTGACCTCTAGCATTCTTTATTAGCTGAAGTGCTCCTTCTCCAGCTGGTATTCTACAGCAGCTCTATATACGAACGTTGCTTCTTCTGAACGTCCATTTTATATACTTGAAGTATTGATAAAAAAAAAAAACTTCAATTGCTTCAATTGGCTATATACTGTTATGTTCTGATAAGGACCCAAACGCAGACCACAGGTAGCAGGCAAAAAACGTTGTTTATTCAGTCCGAGTTCAGAAGCCAGGTAATCAGAGGTAGAGACAGTACAAAATCGAAATCCAAAAGAATAGTCAAAAACGTAGCAAGAGTCAAAAAACCAGAAAAACACGGCAAACAAAACAGAAGGGAAAGGCAGGCTCGAAGTCGTACAAAAGGTTGTCTCAGGAATCTCAAATAACAAAGGCTTACTAGTAATCGGCACAATGAAATAGATCAACGTTCTGACAAAGAAACACTGCACACTGAGGGCTTATAAACACTGGGGAAGGATAAGACAAAGGAGGGTCAGGTGTGAGAGAGGGCGGGGTTACAAACAAGCCAAAGGTGATAACAATGGGAATCGATAATACAATAATGAGGGAATGACAAAGACGTGGACCGGATTCACGAAAACACATTGAAGACAACATAGCCTGGATCAGAGGCAGACTCGTGCTCAGATTGGTAGGCGGAGTTACAGGCTAGAGACAGGTGCAGTCAATATGCGAAGGCAGCAGGAGTCAGGTAAAGCACACGAGAATGGAATGTTAAAGCGTAGAAGATATGTTAGTATTGATTAGTAAATAACTCAAATACGGGGGTTAGTTTAGTTTAGTAACACATATACATTAGTAGATTTAGTAAGTGTAATCTAAACTAGATAACCACAAGTGCAATAAGTAATTGTTAGTATTATCTATAGTTTAATACAAAAAGACTGAAGAAAGAATACGAGACACGAAGGAAGGCAGAAATCCCGAATACTTCCGAAATCACCCCAATAATGCCAGCACGATACAGGGGAGTGACAACTCGGAACACAGCACACAGACAGAGGGGATCTGAGGGAAATGTAAATAGTACAGGAACCAGGGCTATGGGAAATGAATATGAAAAATAATAAAGTTACAGAAAATAATACACAAATAACACAGAACCACAACAGTACCCCCCCCCCTTAAGAAACGCCTCTTGGCGTTTTAACTGGAGGAGCTGGATGAGTCACATGAAAGTCCTTTAACAAGTCCTTATCCAACACAAAGCGAGACGGAATCCAGCACCTCTCCTCAGGACCGTACCCCTCCCAGTCCACCAGGTATTGGAGGCCACGGCCCCGACGACGTACGTCCAGAATCCTTCTAACAGTATATGCCTCGCCACCGTCAATGAGTCGGGGGGGTGGGGGGGGTTCAGGTGCGGGGCACAAAGGGTGGGTGATCACAGGTTTAAGCCTGGAGACGTGAAAGGTGGGGTGAACTCTTCGCATGGATGCCGGGAGCTTGAGGCGAACAGCAGTGGGACTGATGATACTAACAATGGGGAAGGGGCCAATGTAGCGGGGAGCAAGGTTACGTGAGTCCACTTTAAGGGGAATGTCTCTGGTGGTGAGCCAAACGCGTTGTCCAGCCTTGTAGTGGGGTGCTTTGGATCGCTTACGGTCAGCAGTCTCCTTCATGCGTGCGCTGGCCCGGAGCAGATTGCGACGTGTGATCCTCCAGGTACGAGCGCAGCGACGGATAAAGGCCTCGGACCCCCACCTCCTCCTCCTGACTGGGAAACAAGGGTGGCTGGTAACCTAGACAGCATTCAAAAGGGGATAGCTTGGAGGAGGAAGAGGTGTGACAATTAATTGCGTACTCTGCCCAAGGCAATTGGTGGCTCCATGATGTGGGGTTATTGGAGCATAGACAGCGGAGAACGGTCTCAATAACTTGATTGGCCCGCTCAGTCTGGCCATTGGACTGGGGATGAAAACCTGAAGAGAGACTAACTGATGACCCTAGGAGAGTGCAAAAAGCTTTCCAAAACCGTGCAGTGAATTGAGGACCTCTGTCAGAAACTATGTCAGTGGGGATGCCGTGGAGTCTGATGACGTGTTGTACAAGTAAAGATGAGGTTTCTTTGGCTGAGGGAAGTTTGGTGAGGGGAATGAAATGAACTGCTTTAGAAAACCTATCAATTATGGTGAGAATAGTGGTGTTGTTGTTGGAGGGGGGTAAACCAGTGACAAAATCAAGTGCGATGTGTGACCAGGGACGGTGAGGGATAGGAAGTGGTTGTAATAAACCTGAAGGGGGTTGATGTGAAACCTTATTCTGGGCACAGACTGAGCAGGCAGATACAAAGTTTGTGACGTCCACCTTCATGTTGGGCCACCAGAATCTTCGTCGTATGAATGTGAGGGTGCGGTTAATGCCAGGGTGACAGGCGAGTTGAGACGAATGACCCCACTGAAGGACTTGGGACCGGGCAGCTTCGGGCACAAAAAGGTGATTGGTGGGACAGCGACTGGGGCCAGCCTCCCCATTCTGAGCCGTCCGAACGATGTCTTCAATCTGGAGTTGGACCGCGTTAATGAAGACATTCCTGGGGAGGATGGTGTCGGGAGAAGGATCCTTGGTAGGAGGGTCGAAACGGCGGGAAAGGGCATCGGGCTTGGTGTTCTTAGCTCCCGGGCGGTAGGCAAGAGTAAAATTGAATCTGGAAAAAAAAAGTGACCATCTAGCTTGTCTCGAGTTCAGCCTCTTGGCAGTCTGGAGGTACTCCAAGTTCTTATGGTCAGTCCAGACTAAAAAAGGTACTTGAGCGCCCTCCAGCCAATGCCTCCACTCCTCCAAAGCCAGTTTGACAGCAAGTAACTCCCGGTTACCTATGTCATAATTCTGCTCAGTAGGAGTCAAGCGGTGGGAGTAAAACGCACACGGATGGATCTTGTTATCCTTAGGAGATCGCTGTGATAGAATGGCCCCCACTCCGATGTTAGAAGCGTCTACTTCCACAATGAATTGCGCAGCTGGATCAGGATGGATGAGGATGGGGGCTGTGGTAAAGTGCTGTTTGAGAGCACTGAAGGCTTGCTCAGCCTTGGGATTCCAATCAAACCTGACCTTGACTGATGTGAGAGCAGTGAGGGGGGCGGCCAGGGAGCTGTAGTTACGAATGAATCTCCGATAAAAGTTGGCAAAGCCCAGAAAACGTTGTAACTCCTTACGACTTTCCGGCCGGGGCCACTCCATAACAGCCTTGATCTTCTGCGGATCCATTTCCAGGCTCCCGGCCGAAATGATGTATCCCAAGAAGGATGTCTTGGTGCAATGGAACTCGCACTTCTCAGCTTTAACAAACAGTCTATTCTCCAACAACCGCTGGAGGACCCTTCGAACGTGCTCCGTGTGTTCAACGAGGGAATTGGAGTAGATGAGAATATCGTCCAGGTAAACAAAGACAAACTGATTGATCATGTCACGGAGTACGTCATTAACCAGGGTTTGAAACACTGCCGGAGCATTCGTGAGCGCGAATGGCATCACCAGGTATTCCCAGTGTCCAGTGGGAGTGTTAAAAGCAGTCTTCCACTCATCCCCCTCTCTGACGCGCACCAGGTGGTAGGCATTGCGAAGATCCAACTTCGTAAAAACAGTAGCATCCTGTAGCAGCTCGAATGCAGACATCATGAGGGGAAGAGGATACCTGTTCTTGACAGTGATGTCATTCAGGGAGCGATAGTCAATGCAGGGGCGAAGTGACCCATCCTTCTTTCCCACAAAGAAGAACCCTGCACCAGCAGGTGATGATGATGGGCGGATAATGCCAGCTGCCAGTGACTCTCCGAGGTACTTCTCCATAGCTTCGGTCTCAGGGCGGGACAGTGAGAACAGTCGCCCCCTGGGAGGAGTGGTTCCGGGCCTCAGGTTGATGGCGCAGTCATAAGGGCGATGAGGAGGCAGGGAGGTTGCTCGGGATTTACAGAAGACCTCTCCTAGGTCCAGGTACTCGGGAGGAATGTTCTTCAGGTCGGATGGTTTCTCGGAAGGGGGGCTCGGGACAGGAGAGTGGGCCTTAAGAAGACAGTGAGCAGCACAGAATGGGCTCCAGCCCAAAATCTCATGTCTTCTCCACTCCATTTCGGGATTGTGCTTAGACAGCCAGGGATGTCCAAGGATAATGGGCGAGTGGGGAGAATCAATGATGTGGAGCCGAAGCTCCTCTTGATGGTTGCCAGAGATGAGGAGTTTGATGGTTTCACTGGAATGTGTGATGTTCGCCAGTGTCTGGCCGTTGAGCGAGTTAGCCACCAGGGGGCGTGAAAGTCCGGACATAGCAATCCCCCATCTGGCAGCTGCTCCTGCGTCCAAGAAGTTCTCCTCAGCTCCGGAGTCGATGAGGGCGGAGGTTTTCCTAATCTTGTTCCCCCACTCAAGTGTCACAGGAAGGCAGGTGCGGTTCTTCGAGGAGGATTCGACCGGTATCACGCCCACTAGTGCTCCTCGACACACTAGTGGGCGTTGGCTTTTACCGGACAATCTGAAATGAAATGTCCGGGTTGACCGCAATAGAGGCAGGACCTGGTGTTCATACGTCGGTCTCTCTCTGGTCAAGCGAGCACGGGCCACTTGCATTGGCTCTGATTCCGACACTTGAGCAGGAGGTGATCTAGAGGAAGTGGATGGAAAGGTTCTGGTCCTGCTTCCCTCAGCCACAGTTCTGGAAAACGCCCCTGACCCCCGGAGGCGCTGACGATCCTGCAGCCGAGCGTCCACACGTATGGCCATGGAGATGAGGTCATCGAGATCCCCAGGTAGGTCACGGGTGAGGACCTCATCCTTGACCTGATCCGACAGGCCATTGAGGAAAGTATCGAACAATGCTTTCCTCTCCCATCCGCTGGAGGTGGCCAACGTCTGGAAGTCGATCGCATAATCCGACACCGATCTTCTCCCTTGGCGCATCTGGAGCAGCTCACGGGCAGCCTCGTGACCATGCTTGGACCTGTCGAACACCCTCCTCATCTCAGTGGTAAACTGGGTCGAAGTCTGGCAGCAGGGAAGCCCTGCTTCCCATGCAGTCGTTCCCCACTTCTTAGCACGTCCAGTTAGTTGAGTGATGATGTAAGCCACTCTGGACTGCTCAGTGGGGAAGGTGGAAGGTTGCAGCTGGAAGACTAGCTGGCACTGTACCAAGAAGGATTGGCAACCTCCAGGCTCACCGGCGTACTTCTCCGGAGGAGGCAGTCGTGGCTCGCGGGTTGGTGTAGGTTGGAAACCCGGAGGGGTTTGCACAGGCGGTTGCTGGGGGACGATGCCGGGTGCAGATGTTCGCAAGGCAGACGTCAGCTCAGCCACACAGGACGACAGGGTCTGGAGGTGTTGGGTCACTGTGTCCAGATGCGCTTGGTGACGTCCCAGCATCGCGCCTTGTTGCTCTAGTGCAATGCGCACTTGAGCTGGGTCCGCTGGGTCCATGGTGGTCAGAACGTACTGTTATGTTCTGATAAGGACCCAAACGCAGACCACAGGTAGCAGGCAAAAAACGTTGTTTATTCAGTCCGAGTTCAGAAGCCAGGTAATCAGAGGTAGAGACAGTACAAAATCGAAATCCAAAAGAATAGTCAAAAACGTAGCAAGAGTCAAAAAACCAGAAAAACACGGCAAACAAAACAGAAGGGAAAGGCAGGCTCGAAGTCGTACAAAAGGTTGTCTCAGGAATCTCAAATAACAAAGGCTTACTAGTAATCGGCACAATGAAATAGATCAACGTTCTGACAAAGAAACACTGCACACTGAGGGCTTATAAACACTGGGGAAGGATAAGACAAAGGAGGGTCAGGTGTGAGAGAGGGCGGGGTTACAAACAAGCCAAAGGTGATAACAATGGGAATCGATAATACAATAATGAGGGAATGACAAAGACGTGGACCGGATTCACGAAAACACATTGAAGACAACATAGCCTGGATCAGATTGGTAGGCGGAGTTACAGGCTAGAGACAGGTGCAGTCAATATGCAAAGGCAGCAGGAGTCAGGTAAAGCACACGAGAATGGAATGTTAAAGCGTAGAAGATATGTTAGTATTGATTAGTAAATAACTCAAATACTGGGGTTAGTTTAGTTTAGTAACACATATACATTAGTAGATTTAGTAAGTGTAATCTAAACTAGATAAGCACAAGTGCAATAAGTAATTGTTAGTATTATCTATAGTTTAATACAAAAAGACTGAAGAAAGAATACGAGACACGAAGGAAGGCAGAAATCCCGAATACTTCCGAAATCACCCCAATAGTGCCAGCACGATACAGGGGAGTGACAACTCGGAACACAGCACACAGACAGAGGGGATCTGAGGGAAATGTAAATAGTACAGGAACCAGGGCTATGGGAAATGAATATGAAAAATAATAAAGTTACAGAAAATAATACACAAATAACACAGAACCACAACATATACACGCAATGCCAGTGGGTCATTCCGTGTCAAATCAACCAGTTTTCTGAAATGTTCCTGTATGACCCTCTCAGATTTTGATGAAACTCCATCATAATAATCCATTGTGTGAAAAATGAACACACACAAAAAATTAGCCTCATACGACGTGTTGTTTCTGAGATATGGCCTCCTGAAATTTGCTCAAAACCTCTCTTTCGCGCTCGCGAGTCGTGAAAACGCGCGAATGTGATTATTTCCGATTTTGGAAGCTTATAACTTGGTATTGGTAACAACTATAGAGCTGAAACTTGGTATCCTAACTTACTTTCTTCCAAATTGCAAGAATATGAACTCAACTCAACTCCTTCATGGTTAGATAGCATTCTGAAAAGTACACATATTTTAACATATCGGGAATTCACATAAGTCGTTACGTTACTACTTAAACTCTGACTGACCCAACCGAGTACCAACCAGGGAGGTACATTGCATGCATCTATGACAATGAATGGTACATTGGCACTATCGTGGAGCGCTCAGAGGAGCAACATGATGTCTTTGTAAAGTTCATGAGAAGAGCAAAGAACTCAAATGCACTCTCCTGGCCCCAAGATGTCCATAATGAGTGTTGGGTACCATTCCAGGATGTAGTTTGTGTCATCAGTGCTCCAGAGCTGCAGGGACATGGAGTCCGGCCGACTAACTGTTAACGACTTCAATAACATTCAAGGCAAACTGCCAGCATTTATCAAGTAAACGACAAACTGTACACATCTATATGGCAGAATATGTGGTAATTTAACATTTATAGTGTATGGTTTAAAGTACATGTACTATTCTGTTTGATGTCTGATACATAATTTGAAACTTTTAAGTAGTAACGTAACTCTTAAGACTTATGTGAATTCCCGATATGTTAAAGTATGTGTACTTTTCAAAATGCTATCTAACCATGAAGGAGTTGAGTACCAAAGCTGAAATTTGGTTGATGAGTAGATCTACTATATCTGTTTAACTGGTGTAAATTTCAGAAAAAGTTTTAACTGTCCACATGGTGATCCATTGACGGACGTTTGTGTTTTTGACTTTTTTTCACCTGGACCCAACTTCGGATGGATGTCATTCCTTTACAAATTAATTGATTAGCCTGTACTTGCTTGTGACCATAGACATACACCTATAGATAATACATCTGTGATATGGGATGTATATGTCCACTCGTATGGGCACAGGGTGACCTCGAAAATCACCAAAAACAGGTGCGACTGAACAAAGTGGCTACTTCGGGTGCATATAACTTGAAAAGACCCCAGTGGCATTTGGCTTCTGACAAGCAGACCCGAGCCCGTAATGTTAGCACTTACAGTGGCATTCACAGCTTAGAGGAGGACAAGATTTTTGAACCACCACTACAATTTATCAAGCTACTGGTTACTATAGGGCATAGGACATAGTTACCAAGAAATTGTAGGCTTAAAGGATCAAATATAACGTTAATATTACATAATTTTAACAAGAACTAACGTTATAACTTATTAATCAGGTTCATAAAACCAGCATATTACCAGGTTTATTGAATCAATTAATGTTTTCTTTCAGTGGAATATCGACTTGTCTTGTTTGCCAGCGCTGTTAGCTTGCAAGTTGAGGGCTGAAAAGTGGCAAAAGTATTCTGAGGTTCAAGGCGAAGTCTGACTGCTACGGCTGCAGGCGACCGTCACTAACTGAAAGCGAAGGCGTTTCAATTTTGTTTATTTTTTATTCAATAATATCAGAGAATTACAACACACATTTCCGACAACATACAGAGAATTACACTTGAAAACACTGATAACTCTACAGCCCCCCAATTTGATTTTAAACTAGAAACTTTGAAAGAGTTTCAGAAAACCGATTTGGCCATGTCATTTAATTTTTTATGAAGTCATTTACAGTTCAGGCAATTGAAATTGTGCAAGTGAAATTGCTGTCGACCATGCAGCCTTGTGATCTGTAAATAAACCAAACCTGCCAGCCATCAGTTTTCCTTTTCATTTGAGTCCTACAATAAAGTATGCACTGAGAAAATTGTAATCCATTTGACTGTTGTGTTTTTTGTTTATTTGAGACAGTGTACAGACAGCACACGGTTCAATTTGTGATTCCATGTTAACGGTACCACATAAATAGAAAATGAATGGAGCAAAATACCAATTAAATGCATGGTCAATCCTAATACCGAACTAGCTGGGTAAATTTTTATTAAATGAAATAAATAGAAATACAAACACATTTTAGACAACACATATTGCCAGAATATTAAATAGCTGTATGGAAAAAAACTATTTTTTAAAGCGCCAACATTATTCAAACAAATGATACTTTTAAAGTGTCCTGTTCTACGCTGTGTGTTACGTTTCTGTCATGTTTATGCCACGTTTCATGTTTAGTTTGTCACCATTTATTTTCGGTTCATGTCATGCTTGTGTTCTGTTTATGTTACGATGCAGTTCATTGGTAGCATACACATTTCCATGTTTTTCCGCAGCCTTGCATTCGTGCTGTTTTCCCTCTCTCTCTTGCTGTCACTCACACTTCCCTAATTGTTTCATTTTCCCGTGTCTATTTACTAATCTACTAACATTAGATCAGGATTGGGTAATACTAACTCTCTAACCATGTGTTCATGTTTACCTTACGTTTCTCGTGCATGTCATTTACTAATTTACTAACGCTAGGTCAGGATAGGTTTATTACTAACGATTACTAATTATCTTGTTACCTCGTCAGCCTTCCACACCTGATTCCCCTTCGTATGCTGCTCTCAAGCTAAGTGTCTGCACCTGTCTACACCTGCATATAAGATCAGTGTTCATGGCATGTCTTTGCAAAATTGTTGCCTGTTAGTTATCTACTGTCACTTTTGAGCGGTTACCTTTGTCTGACTACCGTTATAAATCAAGCCTGTTTACTGACCATCGTTACTGCCAGCCTATGGTATCTACTGCCTGTTTTTGACCATGAGTTTTGCCTGCTGTCTGTTTTGTACCTCTGCCCCACGGATAGGACTTCGGTCTGACTCCTGCAACGCCTCACTACCAACGAACTCTGTTTTACCCCTGAATTGTACTTCTGCTCCGCTGACAGCTACTCTGGTTTTGAACTTGTGCATGGATACTGATTTTGAGACTGCTTTCTCCTTTTGTACTGTATTTTTGGTTATTGTCTGGATTTATTGGTTTTTGGACTTCGCTTGTGTGACTACGATTTCTGGATTTCCCTATAATAAAGCCCTTGCGGACATTTATTATTACGTTTGTGTTCTGAGTCGTGCATTATGGGTCCAACCTGCACACACCCTTCTCACTGTGATTGTCATAGGCTAAAAAGTTAAAAAGTACAGTGCCCTCCACTATTATTGGCACCCCTGGTAAAGTTGAGTAAAAAGGGTTAGGAAAAATTAACCGTTTGGTGAATTAGCTTGTCACACTGAAAAAATGAGAAAAATCCAACCTTTAATTGAAGTAAATTTATTATGAGAAAAAAAAATCCCATTCAAATGCAGAGAGGTTATAGCATCGCTTGTAAGATTACCTGAAAATCAGATATCAAGAATCTTTTGATATCCTTTCATACCCAGTCATTATAGCATCACATTTTTACCTGTGGAATGTTCCAAACACGTGTTTTTTGAACTTCCCAGCAATTTTTTGCCCCTGTCCCAACTTTTTTGGAACGTGTTGCAGGCATCAAATTCAGAATTAGCGTATATTTACAAAAATCTATAAAGTTAATAAGGTAAAACAGTAAATATATTTTCTTTATACTGTTTTCAATTAAATATACAGTATGTAAAAGAGAATTTCAAAATCATTGCTTTCTGCTTTTATGTGCATTTTACATACTGTCCCAACTTTTTTGGCATTGGAGCTTGTATAATCGAGGAAGCTATTTATCTCTTGTAGAGAACAGAGTGGATTTTTCGTCCCTGATACAGTGATATCGGACACACTGGCAGCCCCAGTTCTAGACTGCTGTGATTTGGGGGGGCAGACAGAAATTTAGGGGGGGCACCTTTTTATTTAGGGCACTGTGTGTGCCATACAGTTCCCAGGCTTTTTCCCCTCGTTTGCATATATTTGTGTGTGTGTGTGTGTGTGTGTGTGTGTGTGTGTGTGTGTGTGTGTGTGTGTGTGTGTGTGTGTGTGTGTGTGTGTGTGTGTGTGTGTGTGTGTATCCTTGCAACCACACGCACGTGTGTCTAGATGGGAGCAAGGCCTATGATATTATATACTTAGACTTCCAAATGCATTTCAGAGTGGGTTCGGAACTGAACACAAAGGGATACGGGATAGAACACAAAGGGTAGTAGTAGGAGGGATCTTATCTGAGCAGGGTAAAGTGGGAAGTGGAGTTCCACAGGGTTCGGTTCTCGGTCCACTGCTCTTCCTCATTTACATAAATGACCTAGATGCGGATATTGAAAGTACATTAGTTAGATTTGCGGATGATACAAAACTGGGAGGTTTAGCCAACAGTCTGGAAGCTACTAAGGTAATCCAAGAAGATTTAAACAAATTCCAGAAGTGGGCAGAAACCTGGCAAATTAAATTAAATATAACTATATGTAAAGTTCTACATGTGGGGAATAAAAACATAGGGCAGGATTACTTTATGCGGGGTACAAAACTAGAATGTGCACATGCAGAAAAAGACTTGGGAGTAATAGTCGATCAAAGCCTATCAGGGTCTGGTCAATGTGCTGTAGTGGTAAAAAAAAGCTAACAGGATGCTGGGATACATAGCCAGGAGTATTGAGTATAAATCTAAGGAGATCATACTCACACTATACAATGCCCTTGTCAGACCACACTTAGAGTACTGTCTGCAGTTCTGGGGACCTTACTACAAGAAAGATATAGAGGCGCTGGAAAAGGTCCAAAGAAGGGCAACCAGATTGATCCCGGGTATAAAAGATAAGTTTTATGAGGAAAGGCTTGAAATGCTAGGACTTTTCAAGCTTAGTAAAAGGAGACTTAGGGGGGATTTGATTGAGGCGTTTAAATTTATTAAAGGGATCAACAAAGTGAACTACAGGAAATTATTCAAGTTGAGCTCGGTTAGCAGAACGAGGGGGCATAAATGGAAACTGGCAAAGAATACATTTCTCACAGACACTAGGAAATATTTTTTCACACAGAGAGTGGTCAATACGTGGAATAGCTTGCCTGAACATGTGGTGGAGGCAGAAACACTGGGGGTGTTCAAGGCCCGGCTTGATTCAGTGTTAGACACTATTAGTACAGTTTAGAGGTAAGAATAGACAAGCATTGTTGGGCTGAATGGCCTGTTCTCGTCTTTCCTTGTTATGTTATGTTATGTTATGTGTGTAGGGGTGTTCAGAGAGGCCACTATTTGTATTTCTTGAGGCCTAATTATGCGTGTTTGTATTCAGATAAAAATGAAGTTAGCACAGTTTGCAGCTCTGCAACAAAAAAAGAAGGAAACTTGGTAGACAATACTGTTTTTTGGCGCTGACATTCCTAGTGTTGGAATATTAAATCATTTAACTCACTTTTCTATAATAGCCTAACATAATATTTGAAGTATAACAACAGTCTTACATGTTATGCAAAAGTAGAAGGCTAACAGCAGAGCTAACTATTCTATACCACCCTGGCAAATGACAGCTGCTTTATGCAAATAAAATGGGGTAAGCTCCACAAAATTAATTATGTTGTACCAAAGTGAAATAAGGTTATCCCTTTAAATAAAAGCTGAGTGTGCTCTTTAGCTAAATCAAGAAAAAAAAAAAGTCTTTGTCCCAAACATGGAGCTTACAGTTGCCTACATCACCCATTCAGTGATTACGCTGAACTACCATTACACCGAATCTCAGGACTGTTTTCAAGAAATAAAGCAGCAAGCACTTTACAAACAAAGGTAATGTCAAAAAAAAAAAAAAAAGATTTGTAGGCTATGGTTTCTCCCTTAACAGCCTGAACTATGAAATAATTGACAGAAAATTCTAATTTTTTTAAATTGAAGTGTTTATTAGGCCTCTTAACAAAATATTTAAAAAAATATATACATTTATATTTGCATATGTATCACATATATTTTTTTGTATCACATTTGATACATCAGGCATAATATGCACTTTGGTGATCAAAACAACTTATTATTTGTAAACAAAAACGCACCTTTTTCTTAACTTAACATGTGTCTTAACTTCAATTGGTTTTGTTCTTTTTTTCCAAACAGCTACCCTTTTTCAACCTTCCTTTTCAACCTTCTTTTATTTCGCTTTGTGGTGTGCAACGAAACAGTTTCTGTCTTTGTTCAGGCACAGGTGGACACTACATTTTCCTACAGTAGACATGTGAGAAGTGATTGCCTGTGCAGTGCTTGCATCTCTGCCGGGTTTCCCATGTTGGAAAGTGATCAATGCCATCCTTTCGCACATCTGGAGGCACACTAGAGGTTGGCCTTTTCCGAGGTGGTGGTGTTTCGGCTTCTGGAGAGGATAGTGATCTGCCACACTTGACTTGGCCTTTTCCTGCCCTAATGAGAGAAGTGGAAACAGAAGCCTGAAACTTTCGCAGGGGCATGGTTTTGTTCTGAGGCTCCAGCTTCTTCTGGTCTCTTCTGTAGAGGATCCATGCATTTATGACTGCCACTGTGACAGTGTGCCACCAAATGTACATGTACCATCTTCTACATTTGAAGCTGTACTTGTAGAGGGCAGATAGCATATCATGGAGGTCAACACCTCCCATGAACGTGTTGTACATTTCAACTATGGCTGGTCGGGGAACCATAACATATGTTTTGGTTTTGCGATCCCAACGTTTCACTTCTCCTTCTGGTTCGATGCCAACAAAAGAAGACAGTAGGTTCACAGCTTTATTGTCACACCATCTGACTATGATGATGTTTTCCTGGTTGACTCTGAAATCCATGGAGCCTCTTCCTTTCTTCTTCATTTCTTTTTCCTCCATCATGTTGCAGTCTTGTACCCTGTTCATTCGGACAGTGCCTAGGTAGTAGATTCCTCTTTGCCTCAGGTGTTCCAATAGTATAACTGATGTGAAGTAGTTGTCTGCAAAGACTTTGTGGTTTTTTCCTGCTGGAAGGGTTGATGTCAGTTTCAGGACAACATCTCCACTAACACCAACATCAGATCTCTCTTTGTCTGGATTTTCTGCACCTTGACAAACATCAAAGTCATATAGAAAGCCACTTTGTCCTGCACGACCCCGCATCTTCAGCCCCCATTTGTGAGGTTTGCCTGGCATGTAGGCTTTCAGCTGAGATTTTCCCTTGAATGGAACCATAATTTCATCAACTGCATGATGTTCTTCAGGAGGTATATGGAGGCATTGTTCTCGTAGCTTGACTAGCCATGGCCTGAGTTTCCACAGTTTATCTTTTTGCGCATCTTCAGACATGTTGAGGTTGTCTTCAAAGTGAATCAGTGTCAGCAATTTCAGAAATCGATCTCGAGGCATCACATCAGAAACTTTGGGGTACTTTGTCTCCATCTCCCAATAGGCTCGTACATTGGGCATCTGTACTAAACCCATGCACAGGTACATACCCAGGAACTGCTCAATTTCTTGGGCAGTTGTGTTTATTGACTTTCCGTCCTTCTGTACACTGTACAGGTTTGTTTATTGTCTTCTAAGGCTTCATCAGCACACTCATCAAATTCAACACCTGGAGGTTCAAATGGTTTCTTTCTCCACATGTACGCTTTCTTTGTCACTTTTTTCCGTGCAGACGTCTTTGTTGCTGTGTACTGTGTTGTTGGACCCTCTTTTTCTCTGTTTGTCTGGTCATCACTATCATCAAGTTTCCTCCTTTTCCCTTTCCTTTTCTCACACTGCTTTGTTGTGTACTGTGATGATGTTGGGCCCTCTTCGTCTGTGCTTGTCTGGTCATCACTATCATCAAGTTTCCTCCTTTTACCTTTCCTTTTCTCACACTGCTTTGTTGTTGTGTACTGTGATGTTGTTGGGCCCTCTTCTTCTGTGCTTGTCTGGTCATCACCCTCTTGTAAGTCTTCTTCATTGCTAGTATCTGAGCTTTCTTCACCAGACATTGCTTTGGGAGTCCATTCGTCATCATCATCATCATCCCCTTCCTCTAACTGCTCCATGTCACTTGCATTTCCATCAAAAATCATACTCACGGCATCTTCCCCTGTGTACTTGCTCGTGTACTTTTTTGCCATCTAAAATACACAGATAAAACAAAGTATTGTGAATTCTGAATTTTGACTATAAATATTTGATCTACTATAGTCTTACAGCATAGCTAGCTAAATAAACTCACAAATTCTATGCTCTGTGAACACACATCCTCTGTTGTTTCAAATTAGCCTGAGATGGAGTACCCCAAAGTTTCTGATTTGATGCATCGAGATCGATTTCTGAAATTGCTGACACTGATTCACTTTCAAGACAACCTCAACGTGTCTGAAGATGTGCAGATAATGGCTAGCTGACTTCAAAGACAAGACAATTCAATCACTAATATATTGGACTTTGTGTAACGTTAGCTAGTACCATTGCAGTTTCTAGTAGCACAAACCATGGCATCTGTTAGCTAGCTAGCTAGCTATGTTAGCAGGCAATGCTAAATAGTTTGTGCTAGCATAGTGCTAGCAATACAATAATCATTGAATGATTTACCGCAAAATTACCTTATAAATATTTGCTCTACAGATCACATTTCAAACTTGAATTACCTTAATCAAACCATCAAAATAGTTTAGTATGCACTATGGTAGGAATAATGCATATTGCACAAATAAAAACAATACAATGATTATTGAGTAACACGTGCCCTTTTATATACATTATACCTGCTGTATCAAATTTGCTACACACATTTTCCACTCGTTTTACCATAAACTAAAATGCAAAATGTAAAGTAATTATGAGTTGCTTCAGTTTATCTAATCACTCATTTTGAAATATTAGTAAAGATATAAATGCAAAACTCACCGTAACCTCCTCAAAACAGAAAATTATATTGGGTGGTGAAAAATGCTGGTGATTAATTAGAAGCGACTATTTTGTGTCATACGGTCTGAGGCACCCTGAATACTTGCAATGCAAAGGTTATCCACCAGGGGGCAGCGGGCATCTATCAAATTGTATATAACAGGTTTTCATCCTGTTTACGTCATCATATTGATGATGTAATAGGTCTCTGAAATCATTGTATCAAATATGATACAAAAGGCGATTAAGGGTCTCTTAAAACTGTTGGAGATTTCTAACAATATGGTTAAAAGAAAAAAGAAGGCCTAGCTATTCCCACTGCAAAACACAAAGTAATTGCCTCAAAAAGTCTTCTGTTTGTTTTCATAAAAGCCCTAACAAACTCATCCAAATCAATACTCTTGGTTATTCATTTTTCATGTGCCAGAATCACCAAATTCCTTTTTCTCTCATGCAGCATTGTGCGGCGGAAGGGTGGTAGGACACGTGTCAGAGTGGAGAAAGAACTCTCACATGATGCTGAGGACACTCCAATCACCAGTGCAGTTGCATACACTGCATGTAACTCTGGAAAGGCTTCCTTATAGCCCTGTATATGTCGACACACTGTTGACAGGTCCAGCAGTGGAGAACATCTTGAGCAACATGGATTTTGCCACATCAATTTCATTTTTCAGACTATTGGTTATTGCATCAGTACCGGCAAGTAGCTGCAGCGGTTTCCACCTTCTCCTCCCTGCTCACCCCCCCTCCACCCCCTTCACCCTCCTCCCGCTCTGCAGATGACTTCCTGACCCACTTTGAGGGGAAGGTGGCTGCGATCCGGAACTCCTTCACACATCCGGTGACACCCCACATCCCCCATACTGAACCCATCGCTACACTGTCGTCCTTCAAGACTCTGGAGGACTCCGATGTGCTCGAGCTGGTGACGCGCCATCGCGCAACCACCTGTCCACTAGACCCCATACCTTCAGCAGTCCTCCAGTCTATATCTGCTGAGCTCCTTCCATATCTGTCCTCCATTATTAACACCTCCCTAATCTGTGGCCATGTTCCTGCTGCCTTTAAAACTGCCCGTGTAACCCCACTCCTTAAAAAACCTAGCTTAGATCCCGCTGATGTCAGGAACTACCGTCCTGTATCTCTCTTGCCCTTCCTGTCCAAAACACTTGAACGTGCTGTCCTTAACCAACTGTCTGTTTTTCTCCACCAGAACAACCTGCTTGACCCGCATCAGTCTGGCTTCAGAACCGGCCATTCGACTGAAACTGCTCTCATGGCTGTGACTGAGGCACTCGCCACTGCTAGAGCCTCCTCCCTCTCCTCTGTTCTGATTCTCCTTGACCTGTCTGCGGCATTCGACACGGTCAACCACAAACTCCTGATCTCCACACTCGCTGAGATGGGCATTTCTGGAACTGCCCTCTCTTGGTTTGTATCGTATCTCAGTGATAGATCCTACCAAGTCTCCTGGAAGGGTTCCGTCTCTGCTCCCCATCCCCTGTCTACAGGAGTCCCACAGGGATCTGTACTGGGTCCTCTGCTGTTCTCTATGTATACTAAGTGTCTTGGCTCAGTAATCCATTCACATGGCTTCTCATACCATAGCTATGCTGACGATACTCAACTCTTCCTCTCTTTCCCTCCCTCTACCCCACAGGTTAAGGAGAGGATATCTGCTTGTCTGACTGACATCTCTGAGTGGATGACAAGACAGAGCTCCTCTTCATGCCGTACAAGACCTCCCCACTACATGACCTCTCCATCACCGTTGATGGGACCGTGGTGGCTGCCTCCCGCTCTGCAAGGAACTTGGGGGTGGTCCTGGACGACCGGCTGGACTTCAAAGAGCACATCAGGGCGACGGCACGGTCCTGCAGGTTCCTCCTGTACAACATCAGGAGGATTCGACCGTACCTGACCACCTACTCCACCCAGCTTCTTGTCCAGACCATGGTCACCTCATGCCTGGACTACTGCAACTCCCTGCACGCAAGCCTACCGGCCTGCGCCATTCTGCCTCTTCAACTGATCCATAATGCAGCTGCCCGGCTTGTGTTCAACCTCCCGAAATTTTCCCATGTAACCCCCCTGCTGAGGTCTCTCCACTGGCTGCCAGTTGCAGCCAGGATCAGGTTCAAAGTTCTGACCCTGGCCTACACTGCAGCCAATAGGACAGGCCCCGCCTACCTGCAGGACTTAATCCAGAACTATGTTCCTGCTCGACCACTTCGCTCTTCTATAGCAGGGCGACTGGCACTCCCCCCCCCCTCCGTGTCAAAGGCTCTCGCTTGTCCCGACTGCAGAGTTTTTCCACATTAGCTCCTCAGTGGTGGAATGAACTTCCCATTCCCCTACGTTCTACTCCAACCCTGCCTGCATTCCGTTGAGGCCTGAAGACCCACCTCTTCAGACTCCACCTTGACTGATATCCTCACCTAGGAATATCAGTTCCCTGTTCCCTGTGTTTTCCTGTCTGTTTATTATAGTTTATAATAGTATTTGGAATGGTAGTGTGGTGTTGCTGATTTGCCCAAAGCTTACTGTGAACTACAGTCGACGTTCATTGCTAGGGATAGCTGCTACATTATGCGAAGGATGTGCTTTGCCTTGTCTGTTCTGTAATGATCTTGATGATGTCTCTGTACGCACTGTACGTCGCTTTGGATAAAAGCGTCTGCTAAATGAATGTAATGTAATGTAATGTTTCAATAGGGCCAACTCTAGAAAAGATGTAGACTGGGGAACAAGACAGCTTACTGCCCTCATCAGGTCAATATTTCTCCTCAAAAACCTGTCCTCAATCTCTGCAATAGCTCTGTCCAAGATGTTTAGGAGGGCTCCTCTCAAAGACTGGCTGGGAGTGTTGGAGGAATCGGACTCAGTGTGAGCAACGGTGGAGAGAACAAAACTGTCTATGAGCTGTTTGCTCATTGTTCTCCTTCTTTTTGTAGCAGTGGGGGTGTCTAATATCTCGAAATTATCCCATGAATCATCTTCTCGGATATCTTTTAAAGCTTGCAGTGAGGCACTGATAACCTCCCCAACACTGCAAAGATCCACAGCCTTAGCCTGCAGATAGAATTTGCTGGCTTCAAGACACCAAAAAGTTTGATGAGGAATTTACCAATTTCAAAAAAATGATGCTTCCTGAGTTGTACTAGGAGCCCTGATGCCTCTGTGCATAAAGCCATTGCTGCCACACTATCTTCAGAAATCGCTGACAAAATGTTCAAGATGGTATCCTCATTGTCTACCAGACATTTTGTTACATCATAATGACTGGTCCACCGTACCTCGAGTAACCTTTTAAGAGAGGGTGCATTATAGTTCTGGGCTACATAATGATGGCGAACAAAGGAATGTAGTGAGCCGGAGAGTTCATTACATTACATTACAATCACTTGGCAGACGCTTTTATCCAAAGCGACGTACAGTAAGTGCATATTGAAGGTCATTGACCCGACCACAAAGCAAATCCGATAAAGCACAGTTCTCTCACAGCGTAGGAGCTATCCCTAGTGATAAACATGAGAAGTACAAACAGTCAGCTATGCATTCTGAACAATAGAATAACCAAAAAACACAAGTTAAATAGAAAACAGGAAGCGAATACTATATAATGGCCCTATAGGTATAATTTTAGTCGAGGTGGAGTCTGAAAAAGTGCGTTTTCAGACCACGCCGAAAAACAGACAGTGATTCAGCTGAGCGCAGCAGAGTGGGGAGTTCATTCCACCACTGGGGAGCTAGGGTGGAAAAGCTCCGCAGTCGGGATGAGCGGGAGCCTTTAACACGGAGGGGGGGAAGTGCAAGTCGCCCTGCAGCAGCAGAGCGAAGTGGTCGAGCAGGAGCGTAGTGCTGGATTAAGTCCTGTAGGTAGGAGGGGCCTGACCTTTTGGCTGCAGTGTAGGCCAGGGTCAGAACTTTGAACCTGATCCTGGCCACGACCGGCAGCCAGTGGAGTGACCTCAGCAGGGGGGTGACGTGCGAAAACTTCGGGAGGTTGAACACAAGTTGGGCAGCCGCATTCTGGACCAGTTGTAGGGGCAGAATGGCGCAGGCTGGTAGGCTTTCGAGAAGGGAGTTGCAGTAGTCCAGGCGTGAGGTGACCATGGTCTGGACAAGAAGCTGGGTGGAGTAGGTGGTCAGGTACGGTCGAATCCTCCTGATGTTGTACAGGAGGAACCTGCAGGACCGTGCTGTCGCCCTGATGTGTTCTTTGAAGTCCAGCTGATCATCCAGGACCACCCCCAGGTTCCTTGCAGAGCGGGAGGCGGTCACCACGGTTCCGTCGACGGTGATGGACAGGTCTAGGAGCGGGGAGGTCTTGTAAGGCATGAAGAGCAGCTCGGTCTTGTCGAGGTTGAGCTTCAGGTGATGGCTAGACATCCACTCAGAGATGTCAGCCAGGCAAGCAGATATCCTTTCATTTACCTGTGGGGCAGAGGGAGGGAAAGAGAGGAAGAGTTGAGTGTCATCAGCATAGCTATGGTAAGAGAAGCCATGTGAGTTAATGACCAAACCAAGAGACTTAGTATAAATGGAGAACAACAGAGGACCCAGTACAGATCCCTGCGGGACTCCTGTAAGGAGTGGATGAGGTGCAGAGACAGAGCCCTTCCAGGAGACTTGGTAGGATCTATCAGTGAGATAGGATGTAAACCAAGAGAGGGCAGTTCCAGAGATGCCCATCTCAGCTAGTGTGGAGATCAGGAGTTTGTGGTTGACCGTGTCAAAAGCTGCAGACAGGTCAAGGAGAATCAGAACAGAGGAGAGGGAGGAGGCTCTGGCAGTGGCGAGTGCCTCAGTCACAGCCAGGAGGGCAGTTTCAGTGGAATGCCCGGTTCTGAAGCCGGACTGATGAGGGTCGAGCAGGTTGTTCTGGTGGAGAAAAACTGACAGTTGGTTAAGGGCAGCTCGTTCAAGGGCTTTGGACAGGAAGGGCAGGAGAGATACAGGACGATAGTTTCTAACATCAGAGGGGTCTAAGCTAGGTTTTTTAAGGAGTGGGGTAACACGGGCAGTTTTAAAAGCAGCAGGAACATAGCCACAGGATAAGGAGGTGTTGAAAATGGAAGAAAGATATGGAAGGACCTCACCGGATATAGACTGGAGGACTGCCGACGGGATGGGGTCCAAAGGGCAGGTGGTTGCACGCTGGCGCGTTACAAGTTGGAGTACATCTGTGTCCTCCAGAGTCTTAAAGGACGAAAATGTAGCGGTGGGTTCATTATGGGGCATATGAGGCGTCACCGGATGTGTGAAGGAGTTTCGGATCACGGCTACCTTCTCCTCGAAGTGGATCAGGAAGTCATCGGCAGAGAGGGAAGAGTGTGAGGGGGGTGGAGGAGGGATCAGCAGGGAAGAGAAGGTGGAAAAGAGTTTACGGGGGTTAGACATGCATGCATTAATTTTTGACTGGTAAAATGTTGCCTTAGCAGACGTGGTTGCTGATGTGAAGGCTGCCAGCAGAGTGTGATACGAGGCCAGATCATCTGGGGATCTGGATTTCCTCCACTTTCTCTCGGCAGCTCGCAGCGTGGTTCTGCTGGATCGGAGAGAATCCGTCAGCCACGGGCAGGGGGGTGATGATCGGGCCGGTTTGGAGACGAGAGGACATAGTGAATCGAGAGACTGAGAGAGGCAGGAGTTAAAGGTGGAGGTGGCAACTTCAATAGGTAAATTAACAAAAGATGCAGGAGGAGGAAGTACAGAGAGAGCAGAGGTAGAGAGAGAGGAGTGTGAGAGAGTGCGGAGATTTCTCCTGAAAGTTACAGGGGGTAGGTTGTTAGGGGAGATGCGGGAGAGTGGGTAGGAGAGGGAAAATGAAATAAAGAAGTGGTCCGATACATTGAGCGGAGTCACCGTGAGTTCAGACGTGGCGCAGCTCCTGGTGAATACAAGGTCTAGTTGGTTACCAGCCTTGTGGGTGGCGGGCGATGGGGACTGGGTGAGGGCGAGGGACTGGAGGAGTGAGGCAACACTGGATGACTGGGAGCTCTCTGGCTGGAGGTTGAAGTCACCCAGTAGAATTATAGGGGTACCATCCTCAGGGAAGGAGCTCAGGAGAGTGTCCAGTTCATCCAGGAAAGCGCTGAGTGGACCTGGAGGGCGGTAGAGAACAACAATGTTGAGTTTAGACGGGTGAGTTACAGTGATTGCATGAAACTCAAAGGAGGAGATGTTTAGGCTGTGTAAAGAGGGCATGGAGAATTTCCAGGACTGAGATACTAGCAAACCAGTGCCCCCGCCTCGGCCAGAGGCCCTGGGGGTGTGCGAAAAGGAGTAGCCATCAGAAAGAGCAGCTGGAGTGGCCGTGTTATCTGGGGTGATCCAGGTCTCAGTGAGAGCCAGGAAGTGGAGGGACTTCATCTTTGCGTAGGCAGTGATGAAGTCGGCTTTCTGGACGGCTGACCGGCAGTTCCATAGTCCACCCACCACTGAAAGTTCCTTATAAGAGGACAGGGTTGGGCAGACCAGGTTAGCCGGGCAGCGCCTGCGGTGGTTGGACCTCCTGGTGCGAGGCATAGAGCACAGAGGAATGGGGGTTAGACACATGGTGGGTGGTGAAAATAGGTTAGATAGGGTCTTAGCAAAGAGCAGAGCAAACAGTCAGGTAAATTGACACCGAGGCTGCCGTATTTACGGCAGCCTCTGTTTTAGCTTTATGCATTTACTTAATTGCATTCAGCTGCTTGCGGGGCTAATACACACAGGTGAAACAGGTTCCAACTCCTAATTAGCAACACAAAAGGCAGGTAGCTGGCCCAATCACAGCGAGCTGCAATCTGCAAGCTACGGACTAACTGCAAGCAAACAATTCAAAATAAGCTAAGCTACCGAGTGACTTCAATCTGTTCAACTAACTAACAACAGCTGAAAGCAATGAAAAAAGATACGCTTATCTGAATCCCAGCGTAGTCTAGACGATCCTCAACGCAACAAGATGCACTCAAAGAGAGTTCAAAGAATGTTTTGGCGCATGGCTCTTCCTGAATGGCATGCACCACTGCTAGGTGCAGCTGATGGTTGTAGCAATGTACATAAGGAATGAGCCTGCCAAGCTTCTCTTGCAACAATGCTTGAACCCCACCCCTGATCCCACTCATGACTGATGCGCCATCATAACATTGGCTGATTATATTATCAGCACTGTAACCTTCACTGGACAGGTGTTTGAGCATTTCTGTTGTTATATATTCTGCATCAAACCCACTCAAGTCCAGTAAACCAATCAAATGCTCCTCAGGAACTGAATTACAGACAAACCGAATCACAAGTGAAAGATTCTCAACATTGCACCTGTCTCTGGTTCCATCACATTTGATGCAGAACCCTACTGTATCTGCATTATCATATTTTCTTTTCACCTCATGCAACACCATACTGTCTAGAGTGTTAATTATCTCATTTTGAATGCCTTTTGATGTGTACTTTGCATTCTGAGGGATGTTTTTTTGCTATTTCAGCAAGTTTGGAATCCTTAGCCAGAGTGTACTCAATCAATTTCAGGAACAGCCCAGCAGAGATATCACTGTCATCGTTTATTTCGGACTGACTTTCAGTGCTTCCACGAAAAGCAAGTTCGTTCACAGCCAGAAACTGCACCACTTCCCCTATGCTTCTGATGTAGTATCGGTTTTTCTCAACCTGTGTTTTTCCCAAGAGACATGATATAGTGTCACCAGTTTCCACTCTCATGTTCAGTTCTGTCCATGAACGTGCAGCATTCAAATGGCTATGGCTAGATGCATGCCTGTATAATCCCCTGTCCTTTTCTAATGCCGTTTTCCAGTTAATAAACCCCGTCTTGGTAAAAACTAGATCTCTGTCATTTGTGCTTGAAAACTTGCGACAGGGGAAGCAGAAACATGCATCTAGTTTCACTGAATATTCTAGCCATGATCGTGACTGATACCAGCTTGGGTTGAGAGAACGAGCCTTTTTGCTAAACTCCCGTTTGGGAAATACTTTTAGAACTGGCTGAGATGGTGTGTTATCATTTAAATCATGGCCGAGATCCACGGAAGCACCCCCGACTGCCTTTTCTTCCGAACTGGGACCGGGCACAGGATCCGATACTGAGCATGAAGATTCTGAACTACCGGTATGTACAACTAGAGCTGCATTTGTGTTAACATTACTGTGCTTTGGTTTAGTAATCAAAAATCGATGTATAATGATTTAGGCTAATACTGTATAAGCAAGTAGGGTAATTGTCACCAAAAGGAAAGAAGAACCGTGGAGCACAGAGAATAAGAAAAGAAAGAAAAACAGATTAGCGACCTAACCGTTAGTTAGCTTTAGCTATAACGGTGACAATTAGCTAGCTAACAGTTAACGTTACCTAGCTAGGTTAGCTAGTCTAACGTAAACTAGTACTGTAGCTAGCTAGCTAACGTTGCGTAAAACCACCACCACTAAGCCCCTCAGACAGTAATAACACTAAACCACTAAAATGAAACAACAAGACAAGACTCAAAATACACAGGCTTAATTATAAACTTTTAAACAGAATAACTTTTAGACCTATATTATTTTTATTTATTTTTGCTGTGGGCAAACGTTAACCTCTTCAAGTGACAGACAAACACTGACAAATGTAGAGAGTGACAGCAGATCGGTCTCCCAGTTTTAAACTGCCAAACCAACCAATCAGAAATGCATTGCCAAATTGTTGTTTTTTGATACTTTGAATAGAACATTATGATTGGCTAAGTCTCCTGAACTGAGAAAGAATGCAAAATATCAGTAAAAAAAAAAAAAAAAAACTTGGATTTTTTCTAGGGATCGATCAAAGCAATTGATTATTTTAAGTCAATGGTCAAAGTTTTGGGGGGGCACAGCAAAAATTTGGGGGGGCACGGCCCCCTCTGGCCCCCCCCTAGATCTGGCCCTGCACACTGGTAATGTCAGATAACATATCTTCATTCACTTCCTTGTCCGTTGGCTCCACACTGAGCATTACCCCCACACCACTCGGACCTTCCATTCCATCATCATCCCCCCACTTTTCCCTCTTCCTTCCCCACCGTCGATATTACACTACTAATTGGATCCACCATCAAACTCGTGTCTGCTATAATTGTCTCCCCAGCAGAGGTAGCCAGCGCAACACTTACAAATTGGACCCCTGCGGGGACAGAATCCCCAGGTGAATCGCTAGAATCAGTTGGCTGTATATCGCTGGGATGCAGCTGTGGAGGCTCTGTACGGGTGCCCTCTGGTGCTCCCATTCCAGCACCCTAAGATCCAACCTCTGGGGCCTCCCCTGCCACTGGAACAACAGTAAACCCCTCTCTGTCTGCCCTCGTTCCCCCATCAGCATTAGCCTACCTTCCGCCCGTTCTTTGTGTGGACATCCATGCCTTTTGTGGCTAACATCTCCACACTCAAAACAGTGCAAGCTGCCCGTGGTTGCATATAGCATATATGCCTTGTTTTCATGTTTGCATCGGAAAGACATGTCTAAATTTGGGTTGTCTAAAAACTTAAAAACTTGCTCTCGCTCCAGAGCGTCATTTGGCATAAATGATGGGACATTGAAAATAATCACTCTTATTGACGGGGAATACAAAGGTGTAGCTTGAACAAACAACCCGTTCACAACAATTCCATTTTCAATATTGTGAAAATTGTATATAACTAAATTTGACTCTTTTAGAAAAACAACTGCTTTTCATTCGTCATAACCAACCTGTTCTCCTACGCACAGGAGAATGTCCAGGGATGACGTCTCCCAGGGATGACTGATCACCCCCAGCCACAAACACACTGTCCTCTCGCATGCCATAAAGAGGGTTGACACTGTGTCCTGTCATGTACAAAAAGGACACCCTTCACCCACCCTAGAATCAACACAAGCCATCCATCCATTCAATACCCTCCACTGAAGATCCCCAGTCCTCTTACCTTTCACCTGTGCCCAGCCATTGTCTGGCCACTTAGTTCATCCTGCCACTGATGCTTCTTTTTATCCAATAAAACCCTCAAGTCATTCACCTCCTGGAATTTCCCCAAAACTGAAGAAGTAAAGGATAAAAGCTTCCCTTCCCCCTCCTGCCACTCTTCTACCGTTGCTGTCACATTAACTGATGGGAACTAGGGGGGGGGGGGCTCCCCTTCAGGTGCCTGATTAATCGCTCTGTTCTCCAGCTCACGAAAAGCCTGAGTTACATCTCCCAGAATCCTCTCCAGGACTCTAATGGAGTGTACCCCTGTGCAACCTACCAGTCTCTGAGCTGTAACCAAACTGCACCCCCTCTGGTTGATGCAGGCAAGCCAGCTTTATGAGTGTAAAGCTATATAACTCCACATGTCAACTTTACACAAACACCAATAATGGCTTAAATTAAGACCAGTCAGTGTGCCATTTATTATCATGCCTTAAATTTATTTATTTTCATAATTCATATGTACATTATGGGCAGTGAAATACACAACCTCCATGAACTCACAGTTTACAGTGAACCCCTGAGAGTCAATGATGTAAATAAGGTAAAACATTACATTTTTTGGTTCACAAACCTCCTGTCTGCATGTGCACAAAATATGAAATGGATATGTATTACTGCTCAAGTCCCATGAGGCAATTTGAAATTCTTGGTGTCCAAAACTCTATCCAAAATTGATAATTGTGCATGACAGTAATTCAGAAGAATATTTTCAACAGAGAAACTGATTTGACTCATTGGACATATATTATTAAAGAATTCCCAACTTTTGCAAAAGATTAGGGGAATGGATATAGGTGTCCAAAACCTACCTATGCAAACCAGTGAAAGCCGATGGAAACCTATCCAAACCTACCCAAACATGAATGCAGCTTTATGGTCCATTTGAAGCACATTATTAAGTCCTATGAGGAGGTAATTAGAGGGGAATTGTTATGCTCTCACTCCCGTCCTTTTGTGTCCCGTGTTTTACCTGTTCCCTCTCGTATCGTGTTTGTATTCCTGTTTGTTTCCCTCATGCTGCAGGCTGGGCGTGGTTTTCCCTTTCGTGTCACTCTGTTCCACCACTCTATTTCCGCCTATCCCTTCCCTCCTTTCCGCATGCATTCCGCACACTCTCTACTCCGTTAATCACTCAAGCATACATTCGCACGCGGCACCTAATTGATACTTGTTAACGTTTGTATTTAGTCACCCGGTGTTCTTTCTCCTGTGCCAGTTCGTTAAGTCTCCTTGTGGTAACTCTCTGGTCTTGTCTCCTGGATACATTGTATCTAGTCCTGTCTTGCCTAACTTAAAAGCCTCGTCTTGTATTCAACGTTAACTCGCTAGTCCTGCCCTGTCCGATTTTGATCAGCTCTCGCCAGGAACGGCGTAATCGCGCTGTTCATTCTGTCCTGCCTCGCTGTACTAACTCTGTTCTGCTCTAAGTCTATCTGCCTGCAGCTGTGTGTGTGGATCCTGCCGCTGTGGTTGCATCCAGCCGGTGCTCCAGCTCAGCTAACCTGCAGCTTAGTGTGCATCCTGCGTGTGCTGCTGCTTTCGCCAACCAGCTGCTGGGTGTGCATCCAGCCGGTGCTCCAGCCCTGCTCCCTGCAGCTGTTCGTGCCACTCCCTTCCTGCTTCCAGAGGAATTCTGGGCGAAGCAATAAATTATTGAAGTATCTCTGAACTTCCTGTGTGTGAGTCGTGTATTTGGGTCCAGTTCATACTCGGAACGTAACAGAACGAACTGGCCAGCTATGGACCCAGCCGACTTGGATCAGATCCATCACGCCCTCGCCTGCCAGAACGCTGTCATCGATCAACAGAGCCACCGCCTGGAAGACGTCCAGGAGACTCTGAAGAATCTCTCGGACCAAGTGAGTCAGATGGGTTCGATGATGGGCCAGATGGCAGTTCATCTCCCTCTTCCGAGGGCCCACGCCAGTCCTGCACCACCTGCCCCGGAGCTGCAGCCCGCAGCGTTACCGCCCCTCTCTGGCAGGGAACCACGTGTGCAACACCCTGAGCGTTACCTGGGGGACCTGGGAAAGTGCCGTGAGTTCCTTTTCCAGTGTGACATCGTGTTCCGCATCCAGCCTGCCTCCTACGCCACGGATTCAAGCAAAATCGCTTTTGTGATGAGCAGTTTGGGAGGTAGTGCTCTGGAGTGGGCTACTACACTGTGGGAGAGTCAATCACCTGCCTGTTTTCCCTTCTCCTCCTTCACTGCTGAAATGCGTTGGGTGTTCGACCATCCGGTCTGCGGACGGGACGCCACCCAGCGCCTACTCCAGATACGCCAGGGCAGCTGCAGCGTTGCGGAGATGGTGTGTGAGTCGTGCATTTGGGTCCAGTTCATACTCGGAACGTAACAGGAATGACCCTTAGATAAACAATTTATTTTCTTTCTTTCACCGTCAGGATTTCTTGTTGGCAATTTACTTCAGTCTCATCAGCTCTACGCAAGCAGAGCATTCTCATACTGCCCAGGCTGGGGGCTCCACCGCATGAGAAATTTATTTGTTTTTATTCTTGTGTCTGTGGCGTCAAGTGAATGAGGTTTGTTTTTATGTGTGTGCCCAAGTGTGAGTCTTGCGGTTTTCCCCCTTGGAGTGGTACATGGCCTGGCGGAGGGCCATCCTGGGGGGAAGCTATTTTGTGGTGTGTGTGCAAAGTGCTCTCCTGTGTGAATACACAAACTTATTGTGGCATGTGGCTGTCACGGTGTGTAGTGTGACGTGATGGAAGCGGGCACGCTTACCTGTGGGGGTCCTGTGCTGCCTGTTGGGGTCCGGGAACCATTGGGAGGGGGTAAAAAGAAGCAGACTTTGCATTAATCCCTGTGTATTTGTAATCTTTTGTTCCATGAATTTTAAATAAAATATTGTATTTTACCTTTTACTCAAGTGTCGGTGTGCTGTTTGGAGAGTGTGGATCAACTGTATAAATAGGGGAATGGGAAAAGGGTTAGTGTGGGGAACTCACAACCCCCGACTCCTTACAGCTACATCTCCATTTTCATTTGTTTTAGCTACTTTGGGTTTTTCAGCTACGTCTCTGCTACCTACTTTTATTCCTCCAGTTCCACTAGTCTCTGTTTCGGCCTGCTCCTCCGCCTCCTGCTGGGTCGGATCTCCCTGCAGATCTTCTCTATTGTATTCCCCTGCCCTATCAGTGGAGGGCCCAGGCTCGGGTTCATGTTGCGAGTCCTGCCCTTCACCCCTCTTTCCACCTCCCTGTGCCACGTCATGGTTTTTGACGTTTTCTTCCCTTGCGGTCATTTCCCTCAGTAGCCACGCGCTGCTCTTTTAGTGGATTTTTGCTCCACCCCGTCTTTTTCACGGAGTTCTCCCCTCAGCGTCCACACCTGTGCATGGTTGCCTCAGAGCTACTTAAGCCCCCGTTTCCTTCTTCCGGGGCTTCTGTATTGTTTTGTATTATTTGGCCTTGGTTTGCAAAGCCGGTATGGTATAGGTCTAGGCTCTGTAGGAGACCTCTTTGCTCCAATGGGTTTTGATTGGAGTAACGTGGGACTTGCCTCTGTGTATGTAGCTATTAGGACTCTTCCTCCTTGGCTCTTTTCTGTCACCGCTTCCTGGTCTTTCCTTTTCTTTCTTTGCCTAGACCTGTTGCCTTTTCTGTCTCTCGATCCTCTCTCTGTCTGCTTTCTTCCTTGAAAGCGAGAGGAGCCTTTGTTTGTTTGGTGTCATATTTATGTAGTTAAATTCCTTACTGAGAGGCAGGGTGTTTATTTTTACAAGGTTTGCGTTAGTCACTGAGCACAGCAGTTCTGTTCACCTTCTTGTACGTTTCTCCTTACAGGGAGACCGGGCAATTTCGTTGACATGCTTGCGTGTGACTGCGAGCCGATGAAAGTAGCCATGGAACGTTAGATCTCTGTTCCTTTCACCTTCTCGTACATTCCCCCTTATTGAGATGCAGGGCCTTTATTTGTTTGTATGTCTTGCGTTTGGCACACTGCCGGTAGAGGTCAGAACATTGAGACTGCTTCCCTTCTATTCCTGCAGCAAGCAGTAAGCTCTGATTAGAGCTAGGGAGTTATTTTTCGCTTGTCGCATTCTCCCTTTGCTTAGCTCTAATTTCTGTCCCTTTATTTGTGTTACCTCCAAGGCAGCCCCTCCTCTCATTTCACGTTATCTCGTTGTTAGCTCGTTGCGGTTACCGAGCTCGAGATTCTTTGCTCTTGGGTGCCGTTCGCCCGGTTATACGGGTCGATTTCTGTTACGCCCCTTTTTCCTAGTTCCCTTATTATTTCCCTCCAGTCAAGAGTGGAAACTAGGTTATTTGAGTTGTCATTTAAATTCCCTTAAATACGGGGTCTCTCTCCATCTCAGTGGCTCTTTGAGCTTATAGAATCCCTTCGCTGCGTGTGGCCCCTTCGAACCTCACACATCACGCCCCCTTACAACGACACCTGTGCCTCTCACTTTGTACGCACGTATGCCTCATGTGCCCCTAGGACCCACGTTTGAAACATTTAATAGATTCGATGCTTGCGAACACAATGTGATTGAGTCCATCGATTGACGATTGAAAGATTCCACGCAACTTCTATGGTGGAACCCGGGTTGTTTTAAATGAGAAATACCTGTCTCCTAAAAGACATTACATGTTTTACTTTCTCATTCTTACACCCTAAAGGGATGGGTTTAATCACGCTCTTTGCCATACTTTGCCATACCTGCTCAAAGCGTTAAAGATCATTCCATCTTCAATGTATGGTGGAACTTTCGAAAGTATTATTTTTGTCACTGGTGAAGACAAAAGCAAGTTCCATTAATCACTAAACCTTCTGTGACAATTTTGTGCACAAGGGTCTCAGTTGCAAGAAAGATAACAACCGCCTTCTTCATTCTAGATGCGGTTTTTATGTTCTCATGACCAACCTTCTATATGTTCTCTTCTCCCACCGCCAAAAGACAGTCTTCAATAGAGGTAGTTATTGGGAAATCATTTAAAACCATGATGCCTACTTAACCCCCCATTTTCACATGAAAACGAGCTCAACGTGGCTTGATCAGGGAAAAATTTATTTTCCAACAGTTAACCCAGACAAGCCTAAACAACAAAGTAAAAAAAGACAACACTCGTTCCTACAACACCACTCTGCACACTCAGACTCCTGCTTCCCACCCATAATCCTCTGAGAGAGAGAGATATAGAGAGACAGAGAGTGAGAGGAAAAACAAACCATTACAAGAACCCTACTCCAAATGGCACGCTCCCACCAGCAGGAGCGTTGGATGATGATGCACCCAATCTCCCTGTATCCTCGACTCTCTTCTTATGTGGACAAGCAAATCACTTTGAATAATATCGCCACTCAAAATATTTAAAACTCTCGGTGCTCATATAAGCTATAAACAAGCCTTCACCATTGATAACACAAAAAGAAACATCCAATGTTTCATCTGGCATATTCAAAAGCATGAAAACCTGCCTACGGAAAGACATGACATGTTGCAGCTTCTCTGACTTGCAACCAAGGGCGATCAGTTTAATGGGGCTAGCAAATTTCCCAAGGTGTGAGAGCACTATCAAAAGTTCCAAACTTTGGAACCCATAAGCTACTCTCCACCAAATCATTAACAAAATGCTTTATTTTTAGAAAGATCACAACTGCTTTATTCATTCTCGATGCAGAATTAATGTTCTCCCCACCAACTTGCTCAGCCACGGAAAGGAGAGAGAGAGAAGGAGAGAGAGAGAGAGAGGCCAGGGGCCAGGCGGGGGGGTTGGTTGGGTTGACACTATCTTTCAGTTAGAAGACTGTGAGACTAATCGAAAATGGCTGTGCTGTCTCCCATCTCATTTAAAATGTAGTTCATTTGGACAGGTTTTAAAGTTGCATGTCATCTCTGTAAAGAGCAAGCCCTTCATAGTCAACAGTCACTACCTCTTTCTTTCGCTCTCTCCCTCGTTCTCCTTCCACTGGCCGAATGGAAAGGCTGTGGGGGGTGGGGGCATGGTTTGGGGTGTCTACAATTGGGTACATTAAAAATTATTAAAAAAGGGAGACAAAGGCAGTCTGGGGGGTGGGGGGTAGAAAGAAATTATTATTTTTTTAAACTTTAAATTATTTAGTGGCTGTTTGACTGACAGCCGAATCATCTTTGTCCTACATCTGTATGTAACGCCTCAGTGGCTGCCATTAATTGAAATGCAATTGCTGGGGAATTTGAGAGGAGCTTTCCATCTAAACCACATCAGACCAATTAAGTGAGAATTGTGATACTTACTGAAGGGAGCAAGTGGGAGAAAACAACCACGACAACAACAGGGAGGAGGGCCTTGTGATCATGTTTCATTCTTTTAAACTCTGAGAAACTGACACACTCATTTCAGTTATTATTTATCCGTGGAAACTGGAAAATCTGGACCACGCAAGTCAGTTCCCCCAGGAGTCGGGTGGCTGTGGATTTCAGACTGGCACCGCGATTCGAGTCCTATGTATCAAATGTATCAAAATAAAATTTTAAAAATTGATGTAATTAAGATACATGTAAGTTGTATTTCCAAAATACAAAACTACATTTCAGAAACTGAAATTCTGGCATTGTTCAGTTACAAGCATTAGCCAGTTACAAAACAAAATAGCATGAAAACAAGTATGAGGCCTTATGTAAAGAACCATTACAAATTACTTTCATAAAATTACAAAACTATCTTCAGTAATAAAGCTCCAATATGAAAGTGTCATATACAGCTGTAGAAAATAATGCTCTGCTTAAATTCTTAGATTATGTAAACCACATAATTTTAAAAACTGTTAACTCATACTTCTGCAATGTATGCTATGCCATTTCTTTCTCTCTTAATATATACACACTTCATATAAATATCTATTTTTTAATTGTCACGTTTTACTATTCAGCTACCATGCAGTATTTCTGTTTCAGGATCAAGTCACTGTTCTTTCCACGTTATGAATCAATTGTTTATGCATTTATTGAGCTATGTTACTGTTAATCCTTTCCAGTCCATCGTTCTTCAGTTGCTCGTCAGCATAACTCGTTTTTGCAACTATTCAGCTGTGAGCCGCCTTTTCTGAGGATGGTAGATCATGCCTGCAAAAGAGAAAATTCACTCAACTGGGCCAGACGATGGTAAGGTTGTGTTGAATCTTACAAAGAGAAGCTTTATGAGAGGATATTCATCCAATAGACCTCTAAAACACTGGATTTAGAGTGTGGCTGGGACGGGCAGAGGGAGCATCAAAATAGAATGTGCGTTGTCTGAAGGCTGGCGCATCCATCAAGTGAGTCGCATGACGCGGGTCAAAATAGCATATCAGATACTTGAAGTCCAATACTTCTTGTAACCTTGAAGAATGTAGAATATAAATATTATGATAGTCAACATTTAGGGCTCTAATTTCCAGAATCAATGGTGCATGGCTCCATCAGTGCAGTCAATGGCGCAGCTTTCACCCACTCATCCATTCGTAACACACAATTCATTCTTTCACCCACTCACCCTTTCACAACACTATATTCATCCATTCCCGCCATCCTCTCTCATGGACAGACATAGAACAGCTGAAAAAAGCTACATTTCCCATTTAACAAAGGCAGAGACAGTGTGGTACTGCCTGATTCGTTTAATCACCTGATCCACGGGAAAATGTTTGTATGCACACCAAGAGTAAATGTGCACTGTTTTTCAGTACATACACAAAATGGGGGAAATGTGGATTTTAAACACAGGTAGTGTTTCAATAAGCTCAGCAAGTGTGCTCCTGTCTAACTGCTCAAGAGTGAGTCCTCAGCCTGCAGCCTACCTGTACCACCCGTACCATCTGTGCAGGTGTTTTCTCCTCTGATGGAAGGAAGGAATTTTTGATCATGTTCCTTCCGTTCCACACCCACCAACCCCCCAGTCTCCCTAAATTCTGCAGTGGGCGCATTCCTCAGGCCTGGAGCCGCTGTTCTTTATTAATAAAAAACACAGAGTGGGGAGGCATCCAAGTGTGAAATTCACTCACTATTCCCACAGCATGGCCATTAAGAGAGTCTCCCTATCGCACAGCACAGCCCTGTCAGTCTCAGTGCTGAACGAGAGCAGCAATCTGGGCGGGGGGGGTTCAGCCAGAGAGCCCAGAATGGGGTCACATGGGCTTGAGCGGCCGGAACACTGGGAGAGAACATCCCTGCCGAACATTACCGAGGTTCACAAAAAAACACATCAGGTTGTTTCTCCTGACTTATTTTACCATAGAGTTCAATAGGAAAAGGAGTCAGGAGAAACAACCTTTAAAGTGATCCATCTATATCTACTGCATATATACTCTGGAACTCTACTGGACGGATGGAACACAATTCTTCCCTCATTTGATGTTTTGATGATGGTGGTGGAGAGCGCTGTCTAACACGTCGGTCCAACATCTCCCATATAGGTGTTCAATTGGGTTGAGAGCTGGTGACTGTGAAGGCCATAGCATATGATTCACATAATTTTCATACTCATGAAACCATTCAATAACCACTCGTGCCCTGTGGATAAGGGCATTGTCATCCTTGGAAGAGACCACTCCAATCAGGATAGAAATGTTTCATCATAGGATAAAGGTTTTAATAAAGGAATAATTTTGTATTGATTTGCATTGACCCTTCACTAAGGGGACAAGTGGACCCAAACCATGCCAGGAAAATGCCCCCCACAGGATAACAGAGCCACCGGACATCCTCAGTGTAGGAGTCAAGCATTCAGGCCTGTACCGCTCTTGGTGTATGCCACACATGCACTCGCCCACTTGTCGAGAATATGGTGAAGAATGGCTCATCTGGCCATATCAGTTTTTTCCACATCCCTGTAGACCAGCGCCTATTGTTTTTGCAGCACTGAAGTCTCAAATGTGCATTTGTCTTTGTAATGAGGGGTTTATGCACTGCAACCGTACTATAATATCCCTCTCTATGTAGTTGTCGATGGACTGTTCTTGCTGACACAGTCTGATCACGTCCTGCATTGACATTCTCAGTCACCTGAGGAAGGGTTGCTCTTCTGTTTTTCCTTACATATCGCACTAATGCGCGAGCATCACGGTCATCGAACGTGCACTTTCGACCACAATTTCCGATCATATTTACTGATGTCTTTCTCATAGATCTAAATGCAGATGTCACTTTAGTTACTGTTCCTGTTGAAACACTAGCCAGTTGAGCAGTCTTTGTGACTGAAGCTCCTGCCATCCGTGCCCCAATAATGAACCCTCTTTCAACGTCACTTAGATCTTTTCCTCTTGCCATCTTGACCCAAAATCGAGGTCAACTGGGCCTGCTCAGCATTTTTATACATGCCACAGAGCATGATAGGATGCTAATTGCTTAATTGTAAGATATATATATATATATATATATATACAGTATATATATATAGTCAGTCAAATTTTATTATATCTTTCACTGTGCCTGCAGTTTAAATGCACTTAAATACAGTGGGAACTCCTGAATGTGGGTTCCCAAGACCCCCACCCCACCCAGTTCTGTCACACACACTCACTCACACACCTTTTCAGATCACATGTCCGGGCCTCCGCATTCAAGAAAGTGAGAGAGGGACTGAAAAAAGGGAACCACCACTTTCTGTAAATAATTTTATTCTGGGAAACAGGTCATGTAAAGGGCGTGGGCACACTAAGGTGCCAAACCACAGTGCTAAAATACAGAATAAAACAAGCTTTCTGGCACTGTCAAGGAATACAATGATCCCAACCCACAGCCCCCCCAGGTCTGATCTCAATTATTGATAAATAAACTGATGCACAAAGGGACACCCATAGTATACTACACACAAAAATACTGAGTGTTACATTAGTTAGAGATTATAATAGAGATTATATGAGTCCAGTAGGGACAAAATGTACTCTATTAGAGGTGAAAGTACTCTGTCGGAGTAATTTTACACTGAGCGTTTTCTACGGAAGCCGACGAGTGCAAGACAGAACGCCAAATCGGAAAACGCACCAACGAGTTATAAAACACCACAACAAATCAGCAAACACAACCGCAAATCCATTATTTATTGTCAACATGACCATGTGACCTAGACTACAAGACGAAGCTCTCATTTTCTTTCTAATAAAAATGCATAGAGGATCATTTGATCATTTTATTAGGCTTTTCCACCATCATAATAATTCATTATAGGCTAAAATCAACGAGCAAAACACAAACAATCTGAAAAAGATGCTTGTTTTATTGAAAGAAATCGAGGCTTAACCTAATTTCATTCTCTTTCACATTTTCTAGGCCTATGTATGCAGGTTTGGCTGTAATAACTTATTGTGATAAACATATTGTTCATTTAATTTCAAAGCATAAACTAGTTACCTGCATTACCTGCATAAGAAAATATCTTGCCGGTAGGCTGGCATCATTTCTTAAAATGTCTTTACTCAGTAGTTACCGACCGGGCAGTATCAGTCGTTTTGATAAAACGTTATGAGCTCTATTGATGCTGATTTCTTCCAGAAACATCCTAATACAGAGACTATTAATGGCCAATATTTATATGATATGCAATAAAAAATACACTTACCAAAACAATCTCCAGCTGTATCAGTCGCTCATTTCACATTCACTGCTCTCTGTGTCGTGACCAACTCACGCGCTGTCAGACTCTCATTTCATATACTGCTTGTCCAATCAGAAGGAGGCTACAATCTCCTTTCATGTAGGCCTAGTACCTACCCTTTCCGTAATAAAATTTGTAAATGTGTTTCGACTACCGTTGTTGCATTTGCACTTTGCACCCGTTGTCTGATAGTTTTTTTTTTTTGGGTTTTGTCATTGTATTTTCTGATTTCGGTCAGGACAACTCACGTATTGAAATAACATGTTTAATTGGTGAATGTGCCTCAATAATATTTTGGTTTGGCGCTGAATGGATCCACTTTAGTACTACTCTGGAGCACAGGCATCCTCCCCCCCCCCCCCCCCCCCCACCCGCTAAACAGGAGATGACCAGAAACCCCCCATACCTAAGCAGATCCAAACAACAGGTGGAAGCTGGGGTGGTGGCGGGTGACAGCAAATTTATTTTAACACAAGCCGTAAGCAAACAAAGAGCAGTGCATCAGCGTTCAAGCTGAAGAGAGAACTGATTCTTGGCTTTAAAAGAGTGCTCCATTAGAGGTGTGTGCATGTGATTGGTTGAGTATGAGGCGTGGTTGCTAGTCGACCATGATCGGCTATGATAAGAGTTTCCTGACAGTAAAAACGTTTGCTCCGCTCATTGGTTGTTGTTTTCTGATTTGTTGATGTGTTTTCTAACTTGTTGTTGTGTTTTCTGATTTGTTTATGCGTTTTCTGATTTGCAGTTCTTTTCTGATTTGTTGTTGTGTTTTCTGATTTGTTGGTGTGTTTTATAACTTGTTGGTGCGCTTTCCGATTTGGCGTTCTGTCTTGCACTCGTCGGCTTCCATAGTTTTGTATGTATCATTACAATCTCAAACCTGGTCATGGAAGCATTATGAAAAATAGATAACCTGGTGCTTAATGGATAGATCTGGATTTTTTCAAAATCTGAAATAAGGTGCTGCTACATGAACTCTGTGTACAATGTTCAGAGATTATGTTCAGAGATTATGTTCAAGCTGAAATAATGCAGCAATGCACTGTAACCATTGGCTCCGCCTCTGTTGGAAGGCCCAGAACTGGAGCTGATCATCTGTGGCGTTTCACATCAGAATTTAGGCCTTTTGGTTCCTTGCATTGTGAGCATTGTGTTAACTATCTAATGCTAGACTACCATGTATGTGTTGATGTGAGCATTGTGTTAACTATCTAATGCTAGACTACCATGTATGTAGTTGCATTGTGAGCATTGTGTTAACTATCTAATGCTAGACTACCATGTATGTGTTGATGAATGAATGATCAAATTAATAAATGAATGCATTTAAATTAGTTTATATATTTTTCCATATTTGGAAGGACTGGCCATACCATTTTGCCTGTCTTGTTGCCGTGACGACTCCTGTCGGGAGAGGGTGGACAGCTGCTTCTATTTACTCGGCAATCCTCAGAAAGAGCCACGCAAGTGCCTCACTGGATGAGTACTTTTCACATGCAGCTGCGGCAGGCAGACTGCAGGTGTCCAATCGGCCAGGAAAGGCACCCTTGAGCAATATCCTCCTCAGACCCGGTGTCAGGTCAAAAATGGACCGAGGGAGCCTTTGGGATCTCACCTCCGGTGCACAAATAACATGTCATTTAGCATCATTTTGCGTCACACTCATCATTTTGTGTAATATATATGCATTGCCTGCTCAGCTGGCTAGCACATAACTGAAATTATCAGAAAATTGGTCAGATTTAGCTAAAATAATAATAATAATAATAATAATAATAATAATAATAATCTGTGGCAGGCTAATTTCTTTGGCAGTAGTTGTAATGGGGTGTGCTTGCCTTTCCCTAGCTCTGCGGGCGTTCGTTACCTGTATTAAGCACTCCATCGGATTTTTCACATTCCACGCCGAGTTTTCGTTTCGCCAGCACTTAGTGATTTCACCTGTTCATGGTTTCCGCCGGCTATTTATACTTTGCGTCTTCCGGTATCGGCGCTTCCATGTTAATTCACTTAACTGTCAAGCCGGTAAGGTTTAGGATCAGTACGCCCTATCGAACGCTTTGTTTCAGCTTTGCTAAACAACGCGGGTCTTGGTAGAAGTACTGTAGTATTCTTATTCCTCTCGCTTTTAGTGCGAGTTAGTTAGTTTTTTCGGTCGCGCTATTTTTGGCTCTTTCCTACGAGCGTTTCACCCGATACTTCCGGGTTTGTTTTTCCTTTGTTTGTTCCGTCGCCTCTTTAGATTCCTCTCTTCTTGAGAGTAGAGGTTTTGTTTTCTAAAAGTATTTTCTCTCGCTGACTTATTTGTCAGTTTGCCCAATTCGTTGGGTTGTTTTCTTTTCTCTCTCCTTTTAAGTCTCCTTCCTCACTCCCCTGTTTTGGGAGCTGGAGCTTTTCTGTTTTCCTTTTTCCCTCTCCCTCCTACAGAGTCCGCTCTGTTTTATTGGTGTCTCTCCAGAGTCACTTGCCTGAAAACCTTTCTGTCGCGTTTGGTCCTCCAAACCAACTCACTCCCTTACAGTAGTATTGTCTTCTTTTCTGATATTCAAAGTTGCTGGGAAATATGCCTGTGTGGCCTATGATGTTGTCCAATGGCATGTGTCTATTTTTATCATGTTATGATGCAGAATGATGTAACCATGCCTATTAGTTTTGGCAGTGAAATTTAACTAGTGTTAGCTAGTTTTGGCACTGAAATATGAACGTCAGTCAGCTAGTATAGTCAGGAAGTTAGCAAAGATACAGTGCCCTCGACTATTATTGGCACCCCTGCTAAAGAGGAGTAAAAAGGGTTATAAAAAATTCACCGTTTAATCTCACAGTGAAAAAATGAGAAAAATCCAATCTGTAATTGAAGTGAATTTATTATGAGAGAAAAAATCCCTCATCAAGAAATAATTATTTTTAACAAAACCATGTGTGCCACAATTATTGGCACCCATGCATTTATATAGAGAATAAAGTAATCATTTTTAATATTTGATCGCATATCCTTTGGATGCCAAGACTTCCTGATGTCTGTGACCCAAAAACACCAAAAGACTCTTGATATCTTATTGTCTGGTACTTTTACAGGCGATACTATAACGTCTCTGCATTTGAACAGATCTCAATGGGAATTAGGGACTAGATTTAGCTGTAAATTACACTGGAACAGTATGGAACACATGGTTGGCTAAATGGATCTAAGTCATCAAGGGTCTGTCGTATCAAACGAGCCTTAAACCATCACTCTCCTGCCAGAAATACAGTAGATATGGATGGATAACTTGAAGGGTTTCTTCTCCTGACTTATTTTTCCATAGAGTTCAATAGGAAAATTTGTCAGGAGAAACAACCCTTAAAGTGATCCATCCATATCTACTGCATATCTGGCAGCAGAGTGATGGTTTGAGGCTTGTTTGCTACCTCAGACCCTTGATGACTTACAGTCATTTTACCAATCGTATATTCCATACTGTTCCAGAATAATTTACAGCTAAATCTAGTCCCACCCCCCAATTCCCATAGAGATCCATTCAAATGCAGGGACGTTATAGTATCCCTTGTAAGAGTACCAGACAATAAGATATCAAGAGTCTTTTGATGTTGTTGGGTCACAGACATCAGAAAGTCATGGCATGCAAAGGATATGTGACTAAATATTAAAAATGATTACTTTATTCTATATATAAATGCATGGGTGCCAATAATTGTGGCAGACATGGTTTTGTTAAAAATAATTATTTCTTGATGAGGGATTCTTTTTCTCATAATAAATTTACTTTAATTAAAGGTTGGATTTTTCAATTTTTTTCACTGTGACATTAAGCTAATTCACCAAACGGTGAATTTTTTATAACCCTTTTTACTCATCTTTACCAGGGGTGCCAATAATAGTGGAGGGCACTGTAAGTCCAAACTTCCACAAAGCAAATCAAAATGCCTTATATGTCACATGACTCTGTGTCTTGATTTCCTGGTTTTCCGTTTCTATGTGTTTTCAGTATGTTTATTCCGTTCCGTGTTTTCCCTTTTCCTCATTTTGTGTCTCTGCTTCCCGCACCTGATATGTGTTTCCTCATGTGTTATTGTCTCACCTGTTCCTCATTGTCTCGTAGTTAATCTGGCATATAAGCACCCCTGTTTCTGTGTTCTGTGCCAGATCGTCTTGTGCCCTGCCTTGTGCTTGTCTCATTACTTTCCAGCGCCTTTTCCTGCCTATTCCCTGCCTGGACCTGACTAAGATTCTGCCCCTCCTGCCTGCCTGCTGCCCTGGGCGGGCATTTATATATAATAAATATCTCCTGTGTGGAGTTCAATCAGCCTTCTGTCTCTGAGTCCTGCATTTGGGTCCTATCCTGAATATCACTGTAACAGAACGATCTGGCCAGTGATGGACCCAGCGGACGCAGAGCAGATCCACCACGCCATCGCCTGCCAGGGGGAAGTTATGGACCAGCACGAACACCTGCTCCGAGACGTAATGGAGACCCTGAAGTCCCTCTCCATGCAAGTGGGTCAGATGGGGTCCCAGGTTTCGCAGTTGTCCACCAGCCTGCCTCTTCCAGTTCCTGCGGCACCACCCAGTCTTCTCGCATCAGTGCAGCCTGCTACTCCGCCGCTTCCGCAGACCAGAGAACCCCGTATTCCCCATCCGGAACGCTACAATGGCGATTTGGGGAAATGCAGGGGTTTCCCGATGCAGTGCGATCTCGTTTTTGGCATGCAACCCGGTTCCTACCACACTGACCGAGCGAAGATTGCCTTCATCATGGCCTGTCTTGGGGGAAGTGCGCGGGACTGGACCACCGCGATTTGGGACAGCCAGCTCCCTGCCAGTTCCCATTACCCGATGTTCGTTCTGGAGAACAGAAAGTGTGCGGAAGGGATGCCGCTCAACGCCTTCTCCATCTTCTCCATCACCTTGGCTGCTGAGTCACTCCAGGGGGCGTTCCGTAATAGATTGAGCGGGGCCTTGAAGGATGAGTTAGCGGCGAGCAACAGCGTCAGCTGCCTTGATGACCTGATATCCCTGTCCATCAAAGTGGACAATTGGTTGCGAGTGCTTCAGAGGGAGAAGGCGCATCGTTTCACCCCTACAGACTGCCTCTGCCTCTATTGTGGTTAAGCCAGCCACGTTCTACTCTCCTGTCCCTTACGCCCAAAAATGGGCGGCTCACTAGTAAAGCCGGGTGTCCTGGTGAGCTATATCTCTTCTTCCTCAGCAGCCCAGTGCAGATTCCAACTCGATGCCACGCTTGTGTGAAACCAGCAGTCCCTGCCTTTGTGCGCCCAGGTGGATTCTATTGCAGACGAAAACTTCCTAGATGCCACCCTGGTCAGTCAAGCCGGCATCGCCACTCTGCCTCTCGACGTCTCTCTTAACACCCACGCTCTAGACGGGAAGCTCATTGCCCGGGTCACTCACACCACCGAGCCACTGATCCTGTCGTGAAACCATCCAGTTCCACATCATAACCTCTCCTCTGTCTCCCATGGTTCTCGGCCAACTGTGGCTTAAACGCCACAATCCCCATCTCAATTGGGCCACAACCACGATCCAGAGTTGGAGCCCATATTGCCACTCTCAAGTTATTCTGAAGAAACAAATCCCGCCCGAAAAGGGATATAACCTATAGGCTACATAATTTTATCTCTTATTTTATTATAACAATGATGTAACGTTAAGTAGCTAGCTGAACTTAGGCTATTGGTAGTAGGTTAACATTACATTTAATTCTAAAATATTCACAGAAAAACACACCCCTTGGTTTTATTCTCCCTTCAAAACTCAATAAAATTCACTGCTTTAAAAGCTGTTCTGCAAAAAAAATCAATGTCCCTGGTTATTGTGCACCACAAGTGAGATACCTAACATTTCCTTGTAGTGCAAATATATGGTTCTCGAGGCTAAGACCAGAGACTTGTGTCCCCTACAGGGGATAAAAATGAATTGCATCTGAATTGGTCTTATGATGATACAACAGAAACACATCCATTGGCTGATATACTACCGCCAATCATTTCCCGTTACGTGAGGCTGCTGGCCACTTGAACTGGCATCAGGCCTGCATTCTACATCAGACCAGGCTGTCACACAATGAAACCCTGTGTTTTAATAGAATATAAGTCGTTCATAATCCCTGTTATTTATGATCTTAATATCATTGGTTGAATCACCGTGATCAGCGTTGGACCCATCCTGCGGGGCCCCTTAAGTCCTGCTGCAGGACAGGGGCAGGGGAAACATAAAAAATTACGGGTGTTAAGTGTTCATTATTGCACAGAATGAATCAGTGTAAAATGTACTCTATCAGAGTTGCTTTAACAGCCATTCTGTTCTGTAAGTTTCCAAATCCGTCTGCTGATCACAGACCATAATCAGACAGCAAAAGCACAGATTTACGTGGCAAGATTCCGAGCAGTTTTACATATCAATACACAAACGTGCCTCCAGACATGTTTTTGCACGTGGGACTGCCCCCGTGAGAGCTTCACACCGCTCAGTTTAAAACGGTCTCATTAGCGTTTGAGGAAGCCGCGACTGCTCGCGTGCGGACCATACACATTTTCGCCCCGGTGCAGCACGGCTGCCATCGCTGCTGATCTGATTAGTCGAGTGCACACTCGCCTTTGGCTGCCCGCCAAGCACCAGGAGTCTTAACGGATCGCCACGGTTACTGCTCTCCAAGGCCTTCAGAGTGTGGGCCTCATCCATCCGCATATCATTAAAAGGCCACTGATATAAACTGTGCAAGTCAAGCAGAGTTTCTCCATGAACAATGCTGAATTCACTCTGAACACATCGTCCTGCATGTTTAAAGCTGTCCTGTTTGTTTGAACACCCCCTGCATTTACTGAAGAATAAATCACCCACACACACCATCCCAATTAAATCAGAATCTGATTACACGCAACCAGGGCTGTCTCAAGGGTGGGCGGGGCCTGGGGCGAGTCAACCTACGCGGGACTGTTAACGCGATGACATCATTGCTAACCTGTCATAGGCTTAAATAGTATTATATAACTATGAACGAAGGATTTACAGGCTATGTCATCACACAAACCAACCATATACAACCAACCAATTGAAGAATTAGTAGGCTATGCCATTACTCTGCCCATGAATTTAAATATTTTAATTAACAAAAATAACTCGCCACACTTTTGCTTAATTTCTCCAATTAAAATTAAAACAATAATACTGTGGGTTGTGGTATGATCATGAACCATGAATTGTAGATTGTTCTATTGATTGAGGTGGACCATAAAATAATTGCAAAAAGTTCACGCTGTTGAACACTAGCGTTTTCATTGTAAAGAGAGGTAAAAAGCAGGCAGAGGGTGGGATATATAAATAAAAGTTTATAAATACTGACAGCATATTAAGAGATTCGTCGCAGCAAGTCGCACCTACCAGAATTTGATTCAGCATTTCTTCACGCATATTTCTCCAGATGATTCTAATAATTATTCCCATTATAGTAGGCCTATGTTTATGACAATGTTTGTGAAGACAAATGTGGCGGTGACAATACACCACCGTCTTGTAGGGGTAATTGAAATACTGTCTTACCCTGGATGGTTGGGTAGTGAAAGGATCTTGGTCCACACTCACAATGCAATTAGTTTCAGTACCTATGTGCGTAAGTATATGGATGCCTACCCCGCTGAATAGAGTGGTGGACTTCAGGAATATGTTTGACACGGTAGCAACCTGAAGTGTAGAATGTATGCTCAGTATGCTAGTACAAGAGTGAGCACAAACCTTCACCCCCAGATCTAAGCAGGACAGGTGAAACGCCCCTGCTCCAAGCTAAGTACTCAAGTCCAAGATAACTGTAAAACCTCAAGGTGGATAATACACTTCAACTCCAGAGTAATTGAGTTACTATCATTATTTATTTATTCTCTCAAATTAATGAACCTTCTTTCCTTTTCTTGCAGTAAATTTCAACAGGCATTTGAGCGTTAATATGAATTCAATGTAACAACAGAGCATAGTACAATAAGGTACAAATATAAAACAGCATATGATTACAACACAGCAGTTACTTCATTCAAATAGAGGAATCCACCAAACTTACTTATACACTTCAATAAAAGCCTGAAATTATTTGACCTCAAATTAACTTTCAGGGATTTTCAAATGAAATAATCGCCAGTATCTTGCTTTCCCCAATATGTAAACCAAATAATGTGTTCTCAGTATTTCTTCTCTCACCAAAAAACACAAAACAACATATTCTTTTTACTTGTTCTGGAATTGTACATCAGTTACACAACACAGAATGAGACAATCACTCTAATCACTATATTGTGTATTATACAACTCACAGTTCAGCTCAATAACTTTGTCCATCAATTCAATGACACAGTCTCTTACAATGGTTAATACTGAAATGAACACAAATACCAGTCTGACAAGATGAAGAGACGAGTCGCTGAAAGATGGTGTAAGGAACACGTATGAATCTGATAGCAGTGAGAAAGATGATTAGTAATATGATTTCTCAATCACCAGAGTCCGCATGCAGGGCATAAAAAATGTAGGGAATATACCTCTATATTTATACATGGGGCGTCACTTACAGTATGTACTGCAATACGCCACTACCATCCTTATACAACTGGTGGCATAGTTTTTGTATAATAAATCAGTCTCATAAAATTTTATATACTATTCTCAAAAGAGAATATACTAACTAAAAATGGGTAACTTGAATTAATAATGAAATTAATTACCAATACAATTACACATTAATAATTATCTTAGCAAAATCACAATATTATGTACTCTTATGTACTAGTTGATACCAAATTAATATAAATGATCGACCTAAAAGGTGAAGGCATTTTGGGGAATCCCTGCGATTAGCATTGGCTGACTCAGTTCAACACAAGAGCAACATTAATACAGACAATCATGGAAAATATAATAGTTTGCACACGTGGGGGTTTCCATGTTCTCCTGCGTGTGGGGGGTTGCCTCGCACACGTGTTCAGAGAGAACAAAGAAACTAAAATGGAGGGAGGTTTGAAATTAGCTTTCCCTGGAGCTAGCTAATGGTGACGCATGAACCATACCACAAACATAAGGGATCGCCTTAAGCTTATCGATGCATGTGCGTTGAGATCAGCGTGCAGTGTTAAGATTACGACTGATTAGTGTTTAAAGACAGATCACATGCAAGATACGTTCTGTGCGTGATGCATTAAACCTAACGCAGCGCGGTGGATGGCTTACAGCCATCGAAAGTAAAACGGTAACACAAAACCTTTACATAACACACCTTAACCATTCAATAGTACAGTTACATACATCCAGTCACAAACATGTTGCTGTTGCTAACTAATAAGCTATGCCCATGTTACAGCCTTACTTGAATTAAAGTCCGTTAAATAGGTTCCTCCGTTGGATCGCACACTCACAATGAAAAGGGGAAATCCGGTCGCCCTGATCCTGTGGTTGCCGTTCGTAGGGGTAGCGATAGATAGGGGAACCGGCCGCTTCATCTTGGGTCCCTGGAACTAGTTTCTTTCATCGTCAGGGTTGCAGTTCGTAGGGGTGGATAATGGAACCGGTCGCATTATTTCTCCCGAACTATGCAGCGTGAATCTACTGCAGACCGCTTGCCTCTTTGGGGACTCACTGGCGGTGCTATGCTGCAGGATCAGGGGCTGCATGGTCCGCTTGGTGGTTCTTCTTGACCACCGGGTGCTCGCGATGCCTCCTTGTGTCTCGTCTCCGGTCCTCCGTGGCCGATAGCCGGGGGTAGATGAGCCCGCCTCGCTCAGTTGGATCGGTGTCATGGACGACCGTGCTTCCTTGTGGAACGAGGGCTCTTCCCCGGGCATGCAGGCTGCGAGAACGTAAAGGCCCTGGCAAAGTGAATGGACAACTGGGACCGGAAGAACTGCGAAGAACTGGGGGAAAGAGCGGCCATGTTGCCCCTTTTATAAACTTTATACATTCAAACTGCCTGGCAAGCCACTTCAGCTTCGGCTCCATGGCGCGTTGTTCCGCAAGACTCGACCTGTTACTCTTTATCACAGCACTGTAAATGGGCCCAATGTTAGGGTCACTCCGCTGCTGCTCTTCGATTTTGCCCCAGCTACTTCCATTGATCCCTTTTCTTACTGATGCCTGCACTACCGCTTTTATAGCAGGTTCACTCTTTCCTTCTTCTTCAGCTGGCCACAAACATGCACGCACTTCCTCTGCACTCATCCGTATGAAGTATTTACCTGTGTCTTCCTCGTCAGGTTCCATCCTGGAGGGAAGCCTTGACAGAGCATCCGCATTTGTATTTTGCCGTCCTGGTTTTTTGCAGACCTCAAACTTGTACTCTGCCAACTGTGCTACCCACCGCTGCTCAACCGCACCAAGGTTTGCCACTAGATAACGCAGTGGATTGTGGTCGGTGACACAGTGAACTGGGAGAACATGAGGTGCTCTTTGAATTTGTCGGTTGCTGTCCATTTGAGCGCTAGCAACTCCAATTTGAAAGTGCTATAATTGCGATTTTTTTCTGCCCCTCGCAAACCTCTGCTCACATAGGCTATGACACATTCAATTCCCCCCTGCTTTTGGCTAAGTACAGCCCCCAAGCCATGGAGGCTCCCATTTGTGGTGAGGATGAAGGGCGCTTTAAAGTCGGGGTACGCAAGGACTGGTGGAGACATCAAACATCGCTTCAGTTCATCAAACGCAGTTTGGCATTCTTCGCTCCAGTGGAATGGTTCCGGGGTCCTCCCTTTGTTCACTTTCCCTCCTTTGCCGACCAGGGCATGCAGGGGTTTCACTAGATAGGAAAACCTTGGTACAAAGGGCCTATAACATCCCATGAACCCAAGGACTTGTCTCACCTCCTTCACACTCTTGGGGACAGGCCAAGTGTTCAGAGCCTGAACTTTCTCTTCATCAACCTGAATACCCTTTGAGCATATCACATGACCTAAAAACGTCACTTCAGGCTTGAGGAGAAAACACTTACTTGGTTTTAATTTTAAACCATGCTGCTTTAACCGGTTGAACACGTGCTCCAGTCTCTCAAGGTGACTGTCAAAGTCATTGGAAAACACGATGATATTGTCCAGGTATATAAGTAAGATGTCAAAGGTTAGATCGCCAAGCACCACCCCCATAAAGCGCTGAAAAGTGGCCGGGGCATTGCATAGTCCGAAAGGCATACGGGTCCACTCATACAGCCCAAAGGGAGTGGTGACATTTTTTCCTGGTCCTTCGGGCTAACGGCCACTTGAAAATAGCCCGCTGTCAAATCCAGCGTCGAGAAAAGCTGCGCGTTTCCTAAGGCATCCAACGACTCCTCCACACGTGGTAGTGGATATGCATCCTTGCATGCCACCTGGTTTAACCTCCTGTAGTCGCAGCAAAAGTGTACACTGTGGTCTTTCTTAATGACTATCACAGCAGGCGACGCCCAGCAGCTCTCCTTCAGAATCCCCTGGCTAACAAGGTCCTGCACGTGCCTTTTAAATTCTTGGAACACCTGTGGGGGAACTCTTTGGTGCCTTTGTTTAATTGGTGGAGCCTGCCCAGTGGGGATGTTGCGTGACCGTAGTCATTATCACTCCTTGAAAACACATCCCTGTGCCTCGCCAGCAATTTGTTGAGCTCCTGACACTGAGAGTATGTCAGCCCTTCGAAGTTCACTTGGACAGGGACAGGCAGCTGTTCTGCGCTACTCTCAGTCCCCTGAATCTTGTTTTGCATCAAACCCCGGACATGCAGCACCCCATCGTCTTCCTCAAACACTACCGTTTCTTTTGGGAACACCCCTTGTGGTTTGTAGACTGTAGCTAGGACCATAGCATTATCCTTACAGATTCCCTGCTTGAGTTCAGCACCCTGACTGGGACCTTGCCACCTACTGTCTTCGCAAGAACATTAGCCACCAGGAGCCCCCTTGGGAGGCTCGCTCCAGGTGTGGCCTCCACCAACACTTGGCACTTTAACTTAGGCGGTATTTTGCAGCGGCCTTCCAGCACCCTCTCGCTGAATGGGGGAATAGTGACTGCTTGTCTCCCAGCCAGTTTGACAAAGCCGATCCTGCCATCAGGACCCATAGACTCAGCTTCTTTCTCCACTCTTGCTACTTCCTAACACCGGCCTCCCCTGCCCGCGGGTGGTCACGATCTACCCTCTTCACTCCCTCTCCTGTTGTGAACAGGGTCTGAAGCTCGCTAATCACATTCATCCCAAGGATGCCAGGGAGCCCCTTCATCTCTTCCATGACCGGTTTGTCATCAGTTAGCACAAAGACACATTTTCTACTCAGTGTTTCCCCCATACACTCTATGTCTGCCTCCAGGCATCCTAAAACAGGGATGTCCAACCCATTGGCTGCAGTGAGTTTGACCCAGTTGTGTGTGAGCTCCAATGTGAGCTCCTTTTCCCCAAAGTGTTGTTTGAAATGGGATTCGGTGATAGTGGTCACCTTTGATCCGGTGTCTAAAAGGCAATTTGTCTTCACGCCCGCTATCTTGACTTCAACAGTCAGACAATCTCCAAAGGCACTTTCTTTAAGAGCCTTAGCCGCCTTCTCAGTGACCCGATTGGCTGTATGGCTCCAGATGATAGATGGGACAGGGCTCTTCTGTACCCCTCCGTAGGGCCTTTTTCTGCAGCTTCACCTATCTCTGGGGCGTGCCTAGTTGCAGCAACTCTGTCTCCTATCTCTCTGTTCTGTGGGCAACTTTGGCTTGTATGCCCCGACTCACCACAGGTATAACAAACGTATCTCCCCTCACTGTCCTTTAAAGGCGGTTTTTTAGGATGACCCTACTGAGACTTGATTCTGTCACTGCCATGTACAGCTTGATAGAGCTCTTCCTGGCGAACAGCAATATTTTGTATTGCCTCGTGAAGCATTTCCAATGTCAGTGTGGATGAAGCACCTTCTGCTTCCGCTGAAGCATTTACAACCCTCTGCTACGAGTACTGTCTCTTGGGTTGCTTGGTGTTTGCTCTTCCTCCTCCTCAGACGAGGAAATGGCAGCCTACATCAGTTCAACGAAACTCAGGCGTTCATCTTTATCTTCTTTAACCCTCTTCTTAATTTCACGCCTCAGGAAATTGTATCTTAGCCCCAAAACCAACTGCTCCTTTAATAGACTGTCAGTATCAGGGATACGGTTTGGCTCTCTGCGCTGGATCCGGGTTAATTTCTCTTGTAGGTCATATGCATATGCGGGTTAATTTTCCCCAGGCATCTGCTTTCTGTCATAGAACTCCTTGAGCCTTGTTCTAATGGGAACTTTATCACCGTATGTTTGCCTGAGAACATCAAATATCTCATTAACATTTTTCTCCTTTCCCTTAAGCAGGAATTTCACAGTTGCTTTAGCCTCATCTTTTAAGTGCTGCTTAACCAGCTCTACACGATCCTCTTCCGGTACCTTCATAATCTGGAAAGCGGACTTCATTGATGTGACCCATTCGTCAACGCTTAGCTCATGTCGTCTGGATGGCAGGGTAACTTCTCCTCAAATCACCTACGTTATACGTGTGTGCGAGTGGAGCCAGTCTAAACTGTTCTTGCTTACGTCACTAGAAACAGAATGGCGCCCAGTCCGCACAATGCATTCGTAGTTTACAATGTTTACAACGTGTTCCCGAGCAACGCAGTGTTCTTCTGACAGAAAGAAAACACTCCATGGTATTCACACAGTTCGTTAGAAAGTGAAGTGGAACTTAATATTACTACTGTTTGGTGACTCAACGTGCATCACGTCCACTAGTTAGCTGATACTAACATTAGCTGCCTCCTGCACTGTTAAATATTGAGAGCGTACCCGAGGGCATTAAACTGCAAACATCAAAAAAACCTCAATAAACACTCTCCGCGTTTTGCACATAAGCATACAAAATGTTCCACTTTGTAACTCACGGCACAGATGGAACGGCCTCAGTCCATGACTATTTCTAGAACATTTCGTTGCTAACCGGACCGAAATGGCTAGTAGCTACACACCTACTTTTAGGTTTTAACTGGAAAATCTATCTTCGTATTTTAACACACAGCAGAAACCAAGCATTCGCCATTTTCTCCTTCTTCCCTCTCTACTGCTTCTCATCTCTAATAGGCTAAAAACAGAAGGTCATCCTGACATCCAATAGATGAACACATCTCCCATCAGCTCTATCGCAAAATGCAATGTTATAGCACAGAATAGTTTCAAAATACCTGTGCACCTAAAAATTGCAGAATAACAACTCCCTTTTTTTAGAAAGCAATAATTGTATACTCTACACATATGTGTTCAACGTGTTAACATTGCAGAGTAATTTTCTTGTGTCGCAATGTCAGACGTTGTACTTTGCTTCGTGACACTTGAATGATATCCCACCCTCTGCCTGCCTTTTGCCTCTCTTTACAGTGAAAAAGATAGTGTTCAACATCGTGACTCTTTGCAATTCTTTTTTGCTCCACCACAATCAATAGGACAATCTACAATTTGTGGTTCATAGCTATGATCGTACCACAATCCACAGTATTATGATTTTTAAATGTTAACTGGATAAATTGAGCAAAAGAAAAGCAAAGTGCATTTCGTGTAACTAATGTTAGCTTGAGCGCATTCACGTGAAGGGGAGTTGAAATCTGCAGGACAGTCGAAAAACAGCACACTTGCCTCAGCAGCGTTGACCTGCTCTTTCTCCTTCACATTTTTCTTTATGAATGTATCACAGGAACCTTTCAATTTTACATTTAATGAATCTCTTTTCTTTTTTACGCTCTCGTTTAAGCGAACTTGAAAATATCATAGCTGCACGTAGCTATGCAGCGTAGGGACGTAAGCCTATAGCAACTTCCCACATAACGTCAACTATTCAAAACACCATTTAGGCTAAATGTATTTCCGTGTGTCTGGGTGTGTTTCACGAAGATATATAGGCTATTTTAGATAAATATTCTTTTATAAAAAAGAAGAAAAAAGAAATGGCTGTTATTTAAATTAATTTCCCCTCTCACCACGGGGCTCTGTGAAGTGCAGGGCCTGGTCGCACTGGTTGCCACCACCGCCCCCCCCCAAAAGACGCCCCTACACACAACAACCCAATAAAGACATCTCTAGATCACACACACCATTCCTCTAAAGTCATCATACGATCACACTCATTGTCACTCTAAGGATAACATTTAACATTTGAACACACATATTCAAGACATAACTTTATCACATATGCCATCCCTTGAAAGCCATGGCCTGATCACACACCATCTGAATAAAAACATTACTTTATCATACACTGTATCACTAAAGACTGTCTGATTACACACACAACCCTCTAACGACATTGCCTGATCAAACACTGGCCTGGCAAATCATACAATACGGCAGTCTGAATGACGCTGCAACGCCAGAGCACGGCAGATTAGGATGACTGACATCTGACTGACAGTAATGTCTGCCAGGATAAAGAGGATATTTGCTTCATACGTATCCTCTGCAATGCATTCCCACTGCTTTTTCCATGACCTTCCCAATGCCTGCGAAGGCAACGCTAACAGCTAACGTCACCTGGAATTCTACATGCCGCTAACGCAATTTGATGTTTGTACTGCGTTCCCTTCTGCACACGAACATGGGCTCCATTCTATTTTTTCTTTTTTTTTTAGCTCAGCTCTGACCCAGCCAGAAGAAAAACGCTTCATCTGAGCAACTGTGGGTCTCATGCCAAAATTCCACTGTCTTTTGTCAAACAAAGCCGAACAGTTTTGAGGGTTAAAAACAGAGCGTAAAAAGGGCAGCTGATTGAAGTGGTGCTGCCTCCAAATTCTGCAGAGGCTGGGATCTTTCGTCTCGTAAAAATCCAGAAATGCTTGTTTTAATTTAATTTTTTAATTATTATTTGCCCTGTGGTTCCATTAAATTCAAGGTGAGGACTCGAGTTTGGAAACTCAAGGAAGGCTCCTCGACGCCATCGCACCAGCCCTCGGGCTCCTCCGCCCAGGTGTCAGAGGTCAGATGCTATGAAAGAGGTCCAGAGGTCACGGCCCAGAGTTGGATATGAGTGAACCGTTTATCACAAAAATCATCACGAGGGACTCGCTGGCCAGAACATCATGTGATGCCAGCTGCTTATTTTCAACATCACGGTTAATTAATTTTATTTTCCTACTGTGGAATATGGTCTGTAAAAAGGAGCCTCTCTCCAAGATAAAGATGAAGATGCATATCATCAGAGACTACCATATTGGGCTTTTTTCTTTCAATAAACCTCCCGCTTGCCTACAAATCACCCCTCTCAAGCTCTGCGAGGTGCTGATTAATTTTTCTTTCTGGACAGAGAGAGAGAGAGAGAGAGAGAGAGATTTCCCAGCGGTAATTTAAAGATTGGCAGCCCTATGACAACCCGCAGCCATAAAGAAAGATTCCTCGCTGATTAACAGAGCTTCCAGAGGGGTGGGGGGCCACAGCGCCAGGGGGCGTCCCAGACCCGTGCTCTCACCAGGAGGTGCAGAGCTGAACAAACTCAAACGGAAAATTGGAGCCCCTCTTTACCGCAGCCAACTTAATGCTGCTTTTATAGATGGCTGCTGACCTCCGAGCTCACATTAGCATAGTGTAAGTACAGTGCTCTTAAGCATAATTGTTAGGCGTTACAGTATGTCACGCTCTGCCATTAAATGCATTCATTTTAGCACCGTTTTCCAGCTTTGATACCCATTTGCTGTAATTGACTGTTATGTGCATATTACAGTTGCTTCTCTGGGTCTTGTTGCTTTTGTGTTTAATGTAGCATAAAATGTGCCACTAAAAGCCATTACTCCATATTGGCCGGGTAAAGTCGACTGGATAAGAGCATCTGCCAAATAAATGAGTTAGTAAATAAATTAATGAATGAAAACGGATAAATCTACACTAGTGGGGTTAATAATGGACTGTGTTGCAGGTTCTCTGCAGTCGGTGTAGCTGTAGCTCTCAGCGGAGACAGAGCAATCACCCCAACAACAGCACCTGGGGTGGGGATGGTGCACCTGGAGCAGACCTCGAATCAGGAGTTCCAAACCAACACCTGGCTTGGAGGACCTGGAGAAGACCTTGAGTCAGGGGTTCTACACCAGCACCTGGAGCTGAGCTTGGGCTCTATTTTCCGGCTGCTGCATGGTGTTTGGCAAGCTGTCACACTGGTGAAGTGTCATTTTCGTCATGGATTTTGACACGCCTCAGCTCGTTAGGCAATTTGGTGACTCGCCATGTGCCAAAGTGATAGGAGAGCTGCTATTGGGGGTGTGTCAGTGAAGGGCAGCACACTGCAACTTTGGTGCAGCTCATTGCAATTTTGGTGTCAGCGTAGTCTGCAATTTGCACCTGCGCCACCAGCTGGCTCAGACAAGGTCTACGTCACAAGTTGCAGCCCAGCATATGGCGAGTTGCTAATTTCGGGGCTTTCCCTTTAACCTCTTCCTACCGAGGGCAAAATAGGCCAATTTTCACCTGTTTTCACTAGTGACTAACAAAGGTGGTTATCTCAAAAACTATAAATGGTACAAATATGGGTCATGGCTTTTATCAAAGAAGACACCTGCAGTATTACGACTAAGCAGTGAGAACTCATAGAAATCCAGTTTTTGATACTTAACTACAACAATTTATGTACAGAAAATATAAAAAAACTAAAAAACGGGTACCTACATTCAAGTTTAAGAATTTTTACCTGGGGAGCTACAAATGCAATCAAGGAAATGACTCCTCTATCTGATTCATCAATATGCTGCCTACCTCTGGTAACAATCTGGTGTCAATATCTCAAACCATTCAAATTTTACAGGGTTTTTTTCAGGTGAACCTTTTTCGTTATCCAAATGGTGCCAAATGGTGCCAAATGTGCCAAAAATGGCAATGTTCCAGAAAGGTCTCAATATGATTTATTTTTTAGGTTTTTACAAAAAAATGAGATAATTTGTCAATATTGGCAATAAAAGTTCATTTTTAGACGTGTTCTTGTTGCTCTTCATATTACACAACTAACTACCCGAGGTCACAAAAAGCTGTCAAAACCCATGTAGCAGCACAGTGAATCTTGTGTATTTCACCAGAGCCCCATTAGCCAGAAATGAGTCCAGGAATGTGCAAACAGGTTTTCAAATGAATAATGGGAATAGTATGAAACTTCCCTACACATTACTGCTAGCCAGTCCTGTCCTTTATTCTGTTGCCACCTCCTATGACAGGGACGTTGGGGTTGGGTTTTAGGAGGCAAAACTTTATACATGACAAACATATATCAACTATATACAAGTGCACTAAGGTGTACTACTAAAAGTGCAGTGGATAAAAAATCAAAAGTCCACCAGTTTCCTAGATAAAAAATAAAAACACCCCTGCTGTAACAAATAAAAAGATCCTTGCCCTCTAATTGCTGAAGTTACCGTATTTACACAAAGAAAGTACAAAGTGGCAGGGTCCAAAAAGCTAAAAAAAATTAACTAAAAACAAAAAAAGGCAAAGGATCAAAACATGGGGGTGGAGGGTGAGGAGAGATTATTTAACCATTCATACAGAAGCCATTTAGACTACACATTCCCTCAGGAGAGCAATCTGCATCATTACAAACCCCACTAACCCTGTCCATGGAATTGTCCACCATGTTGATATACCCATTAGTCCCCCTTATACAACAACAATCAACAATAATAATAATAAACAAGCACTCCCTCATGTTATCATGTTCTCTCCCTCATACCATGCATAAATTGCCATTTTGTTTACCTGCACAGCCTTCTGTACTGCATACAGAACAATTTACTCATGTGGAACAGTGACTTTACTAAACACTTCCAGAAGCCATTTCACACTCAAAAAATCGATTTAGTAGCTCATCTCAGACACAAATAGATAGCTAGCTGCTTGTTACCTGTAATTTTTCTTGCTAGCTTGCCACTGTAAAGGTAATACTATCTATATTAATTTAGCTGAGAGGGACCGATTTTATGCATAAGTATATAAGGTTAGTTAGCTTCACAGAAGAAACACAGGGATTCACGCATTGCAGCTAAATTGCACATTTCCTTCGATGCTTACACCAAACTTACAGTTTCCACAAACATCTGTGTTGTTGGCAACGCCACGTAACACGTGCGAGTTTGTCAACACAGACAATACACCCTAAGTTTACTTCATAAATTATTTATCATACCGTTGGAATGTGCAATTTGTAATATTAATTGTATGAAAAACAATAAAATACAGTTGACAATGTAATTACGAACCCGCATGGCATTGCGTGAATTCACACTGGTATATCGAAAAATCGGTAATACCACCAGCCCTAACGACGTTACCTGCCATGGCGAAATTCAATGCGTTTATAGCATAACACTGTTAGTATGATAAAACAACTTACATGTCAGCAACATCATCTCGGTCATCAGTGGATTCAGCGTCACTGAGACAGGATGAGTCTCCCTCGGCAAAAACATCTTCTGGCTTATCCAGTTCGTCTAGCACTTGGTGCACGGATAAACGCCTCAAAAATCTCGACATAACTACACAAAAACTGTATCAAAAATACTCTAAAGTAAAAAATGTAACTGCGGGCCTTACCTAATTAATTGTGCTTTGCTAAACGGAATGTAGCGAGCTACGCTACAAGGTAAAAACACTGCGCCATCTTGGTGCGATAATTACGCGTGACTGCCACTTCCTTATACGCACGGCAGGATCTCCTTCATTTACGACGCCAATGTGTTCAATGAGGGCTCGTATGAAAGATAAGATTCTTGGCTATTGGCTGGAATATTTGACAGACAGTTTTAAAACCCAATGGAAAGCAAATAATACTCGGAGTGGAGGCAGGTCGAAGACAGTTTTTCCCACTTCAGATAGGCCTATTGTGCTATCAGTCAAAGAAATACACCCAATTGACAACGGTTTTGCATAATTCTCTGCAAACAAGTTCAAAACCACTCTGGCTAACATATACTAAGCCGTTGGATTGGTACTCCAGAAACTGGCTGAGTTTCACAACGCCAAAGTGAACACAGCCGAACGAGTCGTAATCAAGTGCAAAAAAGCACAAGTCGGTTTAAAATTGGGAAAAAATCATGTACAGCCTTATGAAAGTTTTAAAGTATTTTTTCTTGAAGCCTAAAGGTATAATGATTTTTTAAACCAAAGTTTTGTGAAATACAATTAAGCAGAACAGTTTACCAGCACATTGTTTATGGTGTGACATCAAGCTGCAATACATGTTTGAGAATTAGGTCAGAGTTTCCAACGTTATTTACAAAGTTTTATCTCGACGTTTTGGGCTTAAAAACCACTTTCCCAGAAGGAATGGATATATCATAAGGATATTTAATCAAAATATTGAGGTGAGCAGTTTATTATATATTATTAAATTAATGAAATGTATAATTTAATAATTTCCGTCACGCCCGCGTTACCGCTAGGGGGCGTTTGGCATTAAGAGGTTAAGCAATACGTGCATGATAATAACCTATTCAAAAGCCATTTTGTGGATCATATGCTGTCCATATTGTCTTTGATATAAATCCCCCAAGCAGGAGAAATGCAACTTTGCATTAATTTTTTCATTTTCTTTTTTATTTTGTTAATTCCTGTATTTATTTTTGTTTTTAATTGTTTATTTTGTTTTTATACTGCACCGTGGTCCTGGTGGTACTGTATTCAGTTATTTTTCTCACACCCATCTCTAATGAGAAGAACGATAATAAACACAACTTGAACTTCAACAGTCTTTTCAATTTAATTATTTGACTTATTGAAAATTAATGAATGAAAATGAATATGTGTGCCATGGCGCATTGAGAACATTAGCCTAATGTCAATTAACCATTTCCTACACTGAGCAACGGTTCTCATAGGACCAGAGCTACATGCATTAACTGCATTAGTTATCTCCTCCCAAGCTACTTTAACATGATCTGCTCTTGCCAGAAGGCTTGAGGTGCCATAGCCTTGACGACTCTGCACCTCCCGCACAAGAAAGTCAGTTTCCTCTTGGGAGAAGCTTCTTCTGTATATATATCCTTGTCTTCCATTGCAGTGGTTGACCATGTAAATTGGCTGTACACCAGGGTGCAAAGCGTACTGCCCTTAAAGGGAATGAAAAGAGGTCATTTGATTGGCTATGGTTGAATCCAGCTGCAACACACCCACTGATAATATATTCAGTCTAATCCAGCCCATTTTCCACCTGCACCGTGTGCTGTGAGCTGTGCGTCTCTGGTCACAAAAATACCATAAATAAAGTAGCCACGCCCAGTGCACACATGTGTCGCGCCATTAACTGCGCCCATGCGCCGTGTGTCATTGATTCCAGAAAATAGAGCCTCTCAAGTCAGTGGTCCGGTCCTACACCAGCACCTGGGATGGGGCACCTGGAGAAGACCTTGGGGTCTATTTTCCGGCCAGCGTGTGGTGTGTGGTAAGCCGCCGCACTGCTTTTGTTTCTGATCACCATTTCATGAGCAAAAAGTACTTAGGATCAGGGGTGAAGGACAAATAAATGGCAGCTTGAGAGCATCTGACCCACGTGTGAACTCAGCCAGTCAGCAGGACGTCTTTTCACTTTTTTCATCGGGGAATTCCTAAGTTCCTCATTTCACGATCCCTGTGTTTCCCCTTTGACCGGGTGCTGACACATCACTGGGATTTTGCGACAATTTTCAAATGTGTCCCTTGTGATGCAGGTGCTTGGCACTCACTGCATCACATGGTGAACAGACAGAAAAACACAACAAAAAGGATAAGTAAATGCTTCTTTTTATTAAAACAGAAAACACCCACTAAAATAAAGAGGAAACCACCACTGCTTCAAATGCGCTCCTTGCCATTGACTCCAAGAAATCAATAGGCAAAGACAATTCAGACCCTTATTTTCTTAAAGCACATAGCCATATTGATATCGGATTACATTGCACACATTTTTTTAAATCTAACCATCTCAAGATACTTCCAAAAGTGTGGATGGAGGGGACAAAAACTATTAAAATAATTATAGGCTGATCTCTAAATTGTCTTGCCTTGCAAGGATATTGGAGTCATTGGTAAATGACCAACTAAATTTTTTTTTATCTCACTCTTCTATGCTGAATCCCTGTGCGTCTAGGTTTACAACCAGCCACAGCAAAATTACATTGTGACTGCTCTTGATAATAGAAAGCACTGTGCTGCACTTGTTGATTTATTCAAAGCCTTTGACACAGTCGATCATCCAATACTATTACAGAGGTTATCTAGTATTGGTTTGGATCCTATGACTTATCTGTGGTTTCAAAATGACCTATGATATGTACCAGTGTGTAAATGTAGGTAGGTAGACCTGATCACAGTTTTTACATAGTACCAAAGGCGTTCCCCAAGGTTCCGTCCTGGGGCCAGTTTTAGTTAATATTTATATCAACAACATTGTTTTAACACTGAACACCTGTAATTATCATCTGTATGCTGACGATACTGTACTGCACTGTTGTGCTGCCTCTATACAGTCTGCTGTTGATAATCTGCACCTTTCCTTTTACAGTTTACAGAAACAATTTATCAGGTTCAAAGCTGTCTGGAACTCAGAACAAACAAAGCAGATGTTGTTCTCTAGAGCCAGTTATTGTATTGATTACAATAACCTCCATATCTGCTCTATAGTCCCCCACTACAAATACCTTAGCGTTTGGATAGACGGAAAACTCACTTTCAAAGTTCATATTAGCCGCTTTTTCACTGTGGGCCAAAAGCCTAGGAACTTAAGCCCAGGAACTCAAGCCTGGAACCAAAGCACAGGGGTACAGTTCTGGCAGCATTTCGACTGGGATTCGGCCAGGCTGTAGTAGCCCTGTATCCGTGGCAATGAGGCAGAACGTCTTTTTCGTATCTCAAAGCCAAAATAAAAAAAATTTAATCCGTAGATTGTGCACTTTATTAGCCGAGTTTAATGTAGGTATAGTATGCATTATTGTCCTAACCAATAAAATAATAAGTAGTCAGCTAACGTTATGCCAAGCAAATATATTTAGGCTACCACAGAACAACTTGGCTAAAACGAAGCGACTCTCCAAGAAAATCAGTGAGAGATTGTTCCAGCTAGCAACAACTTAACTTGGGAAGCCAGGCACGAGGTAGCACATAGCATTAGCCAACTTGTTAAAAAAAAACTCAGCTATTTCTGGCGAGCAAATTAACTCGTTGCTGATCGCGGTGCTGACAAGAGTGTTGAAGCAAACCAGGCAAATAAGTGCCAGCGTAAAAAAAATAGTTTTAGTAACGTTAGCTAACAGCTGTAAGTTAACTACCTAGCGAAACTCAGGTAACGTTATGCCAATAAACAAAATACTGCACTTTTCTTTTTAATAACGCTATCTGCATTTCATGTAGCTAAGCATAGCATGCAATAAATGTCAAACCACGGAAACATTATCCGTCCAGCCCTGCTTTTGTGACTTTCTGACACTGCCATTTCAATTTTCAGTTTCTCCCTCGCTCGTTTTATGTCCCAACTTACTGGAGCTTTCCCACGATTAACTTGTCATTTCTCACATGCCAGATGCCATATCTAATTGTTTTTAATATCTGATTGACTTCATATATTAATTAGCACTTTTGTTTCTTTTGTTTTGTGTTTTGTGACATATAGCTTTCCGGTTAGTTAGTGATAACGTGCGATAGATAACGTACGATAGAAGTGAAGGATTAAAAGACAGCTGATGGATTGTTTGAGTGTTTAAAAAAAACAATTAAAAAAAAAAAACGTTGAAGCAGGACCAGCGTATAATGACGTGTTAGCACTAGTGCTTACAGTTGTGGCCCTGACCGTTGGAGAGGGCTTGTAGCGGGGCTTAAGTTCCTGCATAAGCCCTGTTTAAGCCTAGCCCAGCACAGTGGAAAGGGCCCAGGAACCCTGGAACTAAGTTCAGGCACTAGGTTTGGTCCACAGTGGAAAAGTGGATAATGATGATTTAACAATGAGGTTGCGGTTAAAGCTCAGCTACCTATACAGACACAAAACCTGCTCCCCCATATCATGTAGAAAGAGGGTAATTAAAGCAGTGTTTCTGTCAGTTTTAGACGATGGTGAAATATTGTATAGACATGCAACTGCTGCCAGCATTAAGCCATTAGTTGCTGTCTACCATTGTGCCCTTAGTTTTATAACAGGTGACAGCTAAGGAACCATCACTGTATCCTATATAAGGTTTGCTTGTCCTCTCTGTTAATAAGACGTGACTGACACTGGTATGTTTTTATCTCTAAAGCCATGGCTGGTTCCCAGTGGCTGGTTGGTTCCCAGTGTTCCCACTGTTAACGCCAATCTAGGTTGATCTGCATTCTGCTTCATTCTGCTTCCCCATACACATGGAATATTTTACAAAATAACACTAAAGATGGACTCATTGTTGTTGCTAAAACAATCCCAGAGCTTGATTTCATTTTAAATGTATCTGCTTGTGCTTGTTTTATCTGATGTTTGTTCTGCTGTAACCCGGCGGCATTGAAAATGAGGGTCTCTCCCTCAATGCTCTCCGAGATTGAATGAATGAATGATTTAATGAATAAATTATCTAACGTGGATATTTTGGATGTAAAATTCTGGCTTCTCGATGTATCCCCTGACATGGCAGAGATGACGAGGAACCAACAGGGAGAGAAAGATCACATTTCCAAGCTTAACCGCGCTGTCTGCCCTCCAATGGGAGTTTCTGGAATACCTTATCAGCATGAGCTGTAGTGAGGCACCTGGAGGTCACGGTTGGTCGTCAGTGGCAAGGAACAAGGAAACCGAGAGCTTACCAATTCTCCTCATGTATATGGCCGCAACCTTGAGCAAATCAGTTTCTATTTAATTGTGACATCAGCACAAATGTGAACTGTTCCCCTTTGTGAGGTCATAGAGGGGGTGAAACAACAGGAAGTGCGTGTTCCACCCACTCGAAAGTTCTCCATTCCAGACTGGGCTCCTTCCTGGTTCTTAATAAATACTGTATGTTGCTAAGTGATAGGGAGGATAATGCAAATCAAAGTGGCTTAATCTATTTGTTTTTCGAGAGATTTGTCTGTAGATGTGGATTTTCCAGGGCTTTTTAGATTTTTTTTTTTCTTTAAGCTCACAATTTGGTCCAGGCTTGAGAGCCGGGATGTTGCCACATGTACACTTCACAACCGGCTTACCCCAAGAAATGATTCAGTGAGTTTCCACTGCTAATAAGCTTACAGGAGGACAGCAGCTTGGCCTGACCAACTGTAAAAACCCTACAACTGTAATCCCTTTCAACACCCAACCCAGCAGAACAAGGAATTCATTTTGACTTGGGGAGAACATAATCACACTTTCTAGACATGACATGTAACGTGTTAACATTGTTAATTTAACGTTATTGATGATATTTGTCTTTCTTTCTTCCTTTTTAACGGCACGTGCGGGTGTTGTGAAAGCAGCACCTGGGGTCCGCGGTATTTTTTAGAGAGAAGCGCAGATGTTACAAAAATTGAAAGGCAACCTTTTGGCCACCCCCGGCGGCAGGCCAAGTATGTAGCTGGAGTATTTAAAGTGCCAATGTTCGTGGAAGAATAATAGCACCACCACTGCTGATGCTTGGGCCCCCCGCCCCTAAACGTGCATGCGCACGCACGTACGCACACATGCCATCCAACTAAGGAGCTCGTGCCACCAAGCATCCCTGGTCTTGTGACTTGCTACAGCCCTGGAGGAGGCACAAAAAAAGCAAGCGTGGCAAAGAAGCAGCAGACACAGTGTTATTAATAAAACCGCGAGTGCACTGGTCTGACTGTCCCAGCTCCCTCTGCATTTGGACAACCCCCCCTCCACCTGCCCTTTGATTGTCATGGACAGCCATCCCCCCACCAGCTGTCACTCACAGCCCATTAAGGGGTCGGAAGGCTCCCTCTGGGGTCCTATGCCCCTCATTTGGGCAGCCATTTTCCCTCTGTCCTGAAGAGCCCTGTCCTGGAACAGACATAAAGCTGTAGGATAGCCTCAGACCGCACTGAACCGGTTTGAGCTGCGTTGGGTTGGACCGCACCGTATCAAGCTGGACTGAGCCGTATGCTCTGATGGTGATTGACAGGTGACTAACCAATCAAAGACCAAGGCCCTGCAGAGGTGTTTCAGCCAATCAGGTCTCTGACGAGCGGGCTCAGTGTTGAAAAATATTTGGCGTGGCCTACAGCATCTATCAGGTCAATGTCTGTCACAGTCTCGTGGTTGACCAGAGATGACCTTTGACCCATTTAGGTGGCGCTAAATGGGTCAAAGTTATTATTAGTGCTACTGAGAGTAACAGGCACTGCTGTGAGCTCATTAAACAAGCATGAAAGTGAGAGAGGAAGAGAGACAGCGGAGAGAGAGAACTTAAAATTTAAAAATAATTGAAAAAATCCCTTTATGAAACTACTACCACCAATGCAAAGATCAATTTATAATGCATAAGAAACATGAAAGAGAGGGAGAGAGAGACAGAGACAGATCTTTAATTACAATTGTTTAGAACCAGGTCACAGCAATCACTTTCCTCTGTATTAAAACCACTGTTGTTTCCAAAGAATCACATGACTGGGGCTCTGCATCTTGTTTTCCGAGAGAAGAGAGCAGAGCGACAGCAGAGAGAGCGATGGCAGAGAGAGAGCGGCGGATGGGCAACAGAGTGGCGACCAGCTGAGATCACTCCTGAACTTCGCATCAAACACAACGTGCTGTGCATGCCACGTCACCCTACGCTCCGGCTCCGTACCGCAGTCCCCCTCCCGAATAACATCGGGAGGCCCCGGGAATCCACCAGTGGGCTGGCTCTGCATAGTCAGCAGCGCATGCTGGGAGCCGGGGACTGAGGCGCCTTTGCAGGATCACAGTGTCCTTCCTCTCCGCTATCTCCTCTCTTCTCATCTGTTTGTCAGGCCAGTGAACCAGGTCCAAGCCGCCGCGGTGATGTAGCGGTAAAAGCGAGGATCAGGGGTTCGATCCCTAGTTCTGCCAGATCCGAGTATGGCCAGTGCCTTGAGGGAGCGGCAATTGTCGGCTGCTCCTGGTGTGGGGGGAGGGACTCGGCGAGAATCGTGAAAGACGGCCCTGGGCGGGAATCACGGTCAGGAGCATGAGGAGTCCCCTCCTGAAGAGGACCTGGCGCCCTCTACCAGCTGACAGGGTTGTGTAGCTGCTATTCTCTAGCGGGAACTGAATTACATAGGGTCCAATTGGCTACCAAATTTGGAGAAAAAAGGAAATAAAAAAAAACCGGGTCCACAGTTACAGTTTAGGGGTCCAAGGTTGCGCACAGACACTCTAGCCTTTACATCATATAGACAGACTGACACTGTCACTGACAGATCCACAACGAATGGGATGGAGTCCATCCATATGAGTTAAAGAGGAGGAGGGGAGGGACACAAAACGCAATAAAGAGCCCCAAAAAAAAGTAAAACACCCGTCTGAGGTACAAACGGGCCACGTCATTCCCGTATGAGGTACAAACACCACACGTCACTCCAACATGAGGTAAAAACGCTCCACGTCACTCTCGTCAGAGGTGCAAATGCCTCACTTCACTCTGTCTGAGGTACAGACGCTCCACAGGCAAACCGCAAACACACAGCCACAAGCGCAGGAATTAACAAGCAGACCTCTCTCTAATGGATGGGAAGTAATTTATTCTAGTTTCTTTCATGAATTAGACCCACCAGCCTCCAAAATAGATCCATTCTAACATAATGGCAGTGTTTTCCACTTAAGACTGAGAAGAATTCTTGTGAAAATAGAAACCTCTGCATTGCTCACTTTACTGCCTTTCACCTGGCTCTCTGGCCGGGAACCTGTTCCGCTAAGCCATATACGCCAAACAAATTGTAAAAGACAGGAATACAAGGAAAATTATGGATTACAAAAGGAACTATTTTTATTCATTTTTATATATGAGAGAGCAGATTCATGCATGTCTGAAGTACTGGTACTTTTTTCATAATATCAGAAATGTATGCTTTAAGAAAAACAACTATATGTTCTTTTGCTACCACAATGCAAGCATCAATTTTGGAATGTTTGAAAATGCATCTGACTGATGGAGTATATGTACTTGTATGTGTGCGTGCATGTTTGTGTGTGTGCAACTGCAGTGGATGTGGCATATGTTTGCATGTGTGTGTTGGTGTGGTATATTTACATGTGCGTGTTTCTGTGGTATATTTTGCCCGTATGGGACTGTGGTATATTTTTGCCTGTATGTAACTGTGGTATATTTTTTGCATATATGTGACTGTGGTATATTTTGGCCTGTATGTGACTGTGGTATATTTTTGCCTGGATGCGACTGACGTATATTTTTGCCTATATGGGACTGCGGTGTATTTTTGCCTGTATGTTACTGTGCTATATCTTTGCCTGTATGTAACTATGGTGTATTTTTGCCTGTATGTGACTGTGGTATATTTTTGCTTGTATGTGACTGGTATATTTTTGCCTGTATGTGACTGTGGTATATTTCTGCCTGGATGTGACTGTGGTATATTTTTGCCTGTATGGGACTGCAGTGTATTTTTGCCTGTATGTGACTGTGGTACACACTGGTCTGTTTCTGCATGTGGCTGTGGGTGTATGCTTGTTGTGGTCGAGTACCCCCAGCAGGACAGACTGCCATGAGGTTGCCTGACCCTCCAAGCAGCCATCAGAGTGACTCAGGGCACCAGTGAACCCCCCCCCCCACCCCCACCACCTACTATAAATAGCACAGACTGAACGGGGAACTAGCTGAGAGTAAATCACAACCCCCGTCGCTCTGGCTTTATACACACAGTCTGACAGGCATTCTCCACAGAAGATTTACGCCCCAGCGCAACGGCGGTGGAAAAGCCGCGCAGGATGGATGGCGGCTCCAGGGAGGGAGCGAGGCATTTCAGGCAAATCACCCCGAGTTGTTGTGCCAAACGTCCCACCGGATAAACGGGCGCTGCGCATGCCGTACAAACTGCCGTGTGGGAAGGCCGTCTGACAGAAAAGTAATTGAGAGTAACAGCGTTTACTGAGAGTGGGAGCCGTGGGGGGTGGGGGGGTCAGAAGTGAGCCTTGCGCCAGGACCGGAGCAGGAGTCACCTGAGATGACCCAGGTTCAACAGGCAACGAGCAACGACACATTTAGTGTTTTAGTCACGACTGACTGACAATAGCCAGCATTACGCATTCAAACACCTGGAGGTTTACTGAAGCAAGTACCAGGTCAAATATCTCACACAAGCTTTACCACGGCAATGGCCCGCCTGGGATTTTGAACCCGTAACAAACAGATTACAAATCCTCTACAGCAAGTTACATGCACCACTTCAGGCTCAAGAGTGATTAACCTTTAACCTCCAACCTGTGACCTTACCAATGGTATTCAGACTGCTGCTTGGCCACCAGCCAAAATGTTGTAATGATGTCACTTTTCATAAATCCACATTAGATAATGTTAATTTAACAGACGTTTTTATCCAGAGCAACTCACAATTAACAAAGAGAACAGTGTATCCACCATAATGAAGTGAGCTATAGTGCTTAACCTACCTAACAACATTCACTGACCAGCACGTTTTAGTGAAACATCATTAATGCACTAAACGGAAGATAATTAAAAAACTTAGAACCATTATAAATTCATAAATCATACAGTTTATATCCATAAAATATGTTATGACAATCCTAAAGTAAATCCAAGATGGCTTCTTGAATGTACTGTATTTTGTGTGAAATGCATGCATACTCTTTGTGTGTGTGTGTGTGTGTGTGTGTGTGTGTGTGTGTGTGTGTGTGTGTGTGAGTGAGTGTGTGTGTGTGTATGCACATGATGGTAATGCAGGTTACTGTCCTTTTTAAAAAGCTGTTGCAACAGTACAACCACTTGAGAATGGAACCTCTGACCTTTGCATTCCTTTAGCACCACCACACACTGTGACCAAATATCATGCGTCCATCAGCAGCACATAATCAGACCGAGGACTTCATGGCCACGTTCCCCATGGCAGCTTTTGATGGGCTTTGCGGGGTAGGCGATGATGGCACACCTGGGCAGCTATTTTCAGGACTGCTGACGGTGACTGCCGCGGTAGCGCATTTGGCCGATGTGGGTTAGCAGACAGACAGGGTTAGTGAGTGAAATCCCTGCGTTTTGCATGCTCAGTGTGACCTGCATGGCGTTGCCTGTACGATTATTATTCACAAATTCGGGCAGCAGACGCAGAAGCAGCCATTTAGCGGCACGCATTCGTCTGTGTGACAGACAGCGCTCAGGGTACTGAGCCACTCGCTTCTCTCTCTCTCTCTCTTTGCCGCTTTCTGATTTACTCTCTTTAGCTTTCTCCCCCATCCTGTTCTCTCTTTGCCTGCCTACCTCTCACAGAATACTGGGAAAGCTGATTCTCTTCAGTAGCCCAACAGATTATAAAATACGACATTTACAGAACAAATGCAAACGGAAACAGCTTTGCTGTCTGCAGGTAATGACCACAAACAGAAAGATTGACTGAAGGAGGCGACCCTCACACTCACAAGGAGAGTTTATGGAAGCTACAGAGGAGAGGCGGTGCACAACATTTCACAACAACAACAGAGGGAGGCGTGCATGGGACCGCCCGGTCAAGAAAGATACAATTGTGCCCGTCTCCATGGTAGGCCAACTTCAGGATACAACACTGCCATCTATTGGCAGAAATTGGAACTGCAGATATCTGCCCCCCCCATCCATCACAAGACTAGCTTACTAAAAGACACCCTTTATCATCACTAGATTCTGCAGATTCTTCCAGGCATCCATTATTCATGTATATTTGCATAGCAGAGACACTAATACAGAGTGAATAAAGAATATTCCCATTTTTGCTCTTATATTAATTATTGTAATATATTGGGTTTGTTAATATATTATCCATTTCTACAGCTGGATATGTACTGCCTTGCTAAAGTACTGTACTTGATCTAAGTGGTACCGTACTCAATACGAGTGGTAAAAGTACTGTACTCAGTGTAAGACCTGAAAGTATACTAGTCCATGCTGTGATGTTAGAGACTCAGGTGGGACTATAAGCTGTTAATCAGTGCATACTACAAGATGTTACTCCACACACTCAGCAAAAAATGGTGGTGCACATTTAACACCCTAGTGTGTTAAATGTACATGAGCAGTGTTAGATTGACACCAGCATTTTTGGATAGGATCTGACCCCATGACCTTCTCCAGGTTAGCTGTTTGCCTGTGTGTGGTACCGTAACCCAGGTAACCTGCTGAGCGCTGTAACCCGCTGACTGAGGCCAGCCCTGACTGTCACCGGACCCACCTCTGTCATCCGACAGCCATTCCCTCACAAACTGGGTCTTCAGCACCACAGTCCCCGTTTCAGTACCACACGGAGGTGTGTCATTGGCTATATTCTGCAGCCTCTTTCTGATTGGATCTGGATTCTGGACCTTGGCATTGTTACGCGGTTTCTCCTCAGAATGTGGAATCACACCGTCAAATTTGGGGGCGGCGGGGGTGAGGCTGACAGACGGACAGACAGACGGAAACGGCTTATTTTTACCTCCAGCGTCTATCTACCAGGTACTTCATCTGTCACAGCTGTCGTCGAGGGAACAGCTTCTCCCGAAGCCGTCAATACTGCCAGTTCCCTTGAAAATGTGCTTTTATTTTTTTGTCAGTTTGAAAAAAGAAATGTACATAGAAGATTCCGTTCCTAAACAGCGCAGCGCTGAGTCACGGTCGTGTTGTGCGTACCACGGCCCGCGGCACTCTTCTGGAGAGTAATTGGGCTGAAAGGAAGAGTGCAGCGGCTGAATTACGCAGTGAATAACGAGAGAAAACGGACGCTGTAGTTTTACCCCCCAGAGGTGGCGTGGTAAGAAGGGCGGGGGTATGAGAGGCTGGGGTAAGAAGGGCGGGGGTATGAGAGGCTGGGGTAAGAAGGGCGGGGGTATGAGAGGTTGGGGTAAGAAGGGCGGGGGTATGAGAGGCTGGGGTAAGAAGGGCGGGGGTATGAGAGGCTGGGGTAAGAAGGGTGGGGGTATGAGAGGCTGGGGTAAGAAGGGCGGGGGTATGAGAGGCTGGGGTAAGAAGGGCGGGGGTATGAGAGGCTGAGGTAAGAAGGGCGGGGGTATGAGAGGCTGGGGTAAGAAGGGCGGGGGTATGAGAGGCTGGGGTAAGAAGGGCGGGGGTATGAGAGGCTGGGGTAAGAAGGGCGGGGGTATGAGAGGCTGGGGTAAGAAGGGCGGGGGTATGAGAGGCTGGGGTAAGAAGGGCGGGGGTATGAGAGGCTGGGGTAAAAAGCGCGGTGGTATGAGAGGCTGGGGTAAGAAGGGCGGGGGTATGAGAGGCTGGGGTAAGAAGGGCGGGGGTATGAGAGGCTGGGGTAAGAAGGGCGGGGGTATGAGAGGCTGGGGTAAGAAGGGCGGGGGTATGAGAGGCTGGGGTAAGAAGGGCGGGGGTATGAGAGGCTGGGGTAAGAAGGGCGGGGGTATGAGAGGCTGGGGTAAGAAGGGCGGGGGTATGAGAGGCTGGGGTAAGAAGGGCGGGGTTATGAGAGGCTGGGGTAAGAAGGGCGGGGTTATGAGAGGCTGGGGTAAGAAGGGCGGGGTTATGAGAGGCTGGGGTAAGAAGGGCGGGGGTATGAGAGGCTGGGGTAAGAAGGGCGGGGGTATGAGAGGCTGGGGTAAGAAGGGCGGGGGTATGAGAGGCTGGGGTAAGAAGGGCGGGGGTATGAGAGGCTGGGGTAAGAAGGGCGGGGGTATGAGAGGCTGGGGTAAGAAGGGCGGGGTTATGAGAGGCTGGGGTAAGAAGGGCGGGGGTATGAGAGGCTGGGGTAAAAAGCGCGGTGGTATGAGAGGCTGGGGTAAGAAGGGCGGGGGTATGAGAGGCTGGGGAGAGGTCCGTTGGGACAACGGGATGTTCGGTGGCCTGTAGCACTTCCTGTCTCTGCCTGACCCTTCCTCACACTCTCCTCTTCTAACCCTCACAACCCCCCTGATTGTGTCTGAGCAATCAGGACCCAGTCCCTCTTACACTCACCTCTGTATCTGGCCAATAAGAATTTTGTCTTACCTACACCGATTCCTGTGTCTGACAAATTATGAATCAAATTACCCATCTCCCGCACAGCGATCTCTGTGTCTTGGTGTGCAAGGCCACTGATGGATTCCTACCCTGCTATGGTGTAGACATGGCACAGAACTAGCGCATGCTCAACACAGGAGCAGTACAGAATGCGCCATCCAATGCAAGGCAACTTCACAGCATTTATTTTAGAAATCTGATCTGAGGAGTGCACTGAATCACTCGACAGAAGGGTTTGACCTCAGGCATGAGAGTTTCATCTTACAAAGTGGCTGTTAATTTCACTCCTGTTCATGTAATTCAGTCAAACGTGTTTCATATGAAAATAAAAAATTTCTAAGCACACCCAAATGCAATAAGCCAGTTTCCCGTGTGGCTACATTATTTATATGCTCAGCAGGCTCTCTAATCTGAAGGGACCCTCTCAGCTCACAGTTTTTGCATTAACCATTTATATGGTGGCCTGGATACTTTCACTGGAGAGAGTCTGATTCCTTAAAGCCCCTGGCTGTGTAGGATGGCGTGCGTAGAAGGTGACAGGCTGGAGAATGTTGTAAGACCAGGAAGAGTGAACAGTGCGAGTGCTGCTCAAAATGACAAACCTCACTTGAGTCTTTGAGAGGCACTGCGGTGCTTCTACTGCTAATGCTAACACTAGTATTTGAGTGACTTTGAAGAGGTGGAGACAAGTGGAACTTGATTGACACTTAAACGCGGGATGCGGGATGTGGGCGTGGGAGGTCACTGCAGGGCGACAAGGACAAATTCTGCATTCTCCCAGGTTATGGACTTGACCAAATCAAGCCCTCCTCTCTCTGCTGTTAGCAGTTATATGCGTGATCATAATGACTGGCTCTCTATAATATAAATCATTATGAATGTACACACACTGGCCTGCTCTATCTGCTATAAGCACTCATGCACATGCACACACTGACCCTCTCTCTCTGCTATAAGCACTTATACGCATACACACACTGGCCTGCTCTATCTGCTATAAGCACTCATGCACATGCACACACTGACCCTCTCTCTCTGCTATAAGCACTTATACGCATACACACACTGGCCTGCTCTCTCTGCTATAAGCACTTATACACATACACACACCGACCCTCTCTCTCTGCTATAAGCACTTATACACATACACACACTGACTGGCTCTCTCTGCTATAAGCACTTATGCACATACACACACTGACCCGCTCTCTCTGCTATAAGCACTTATACACATACACACACCGACCCTCTCTCTCTGCTATAAGCACTTATACACATACACACACTGACCCGCTCTCTCTGCTATAAGCACTTATACACATACACACACCGACCCTCTCTCTCTGCTATAAGTGCTCATGCACATACACACACTGACCCTCTCTCTCTGCTATAAGCACTTATACACATACACACACCGACCCTCTCTCTCTGCTATAAGCACTTATACACATACACACACTGACCCGCTCTCTCTGCTATAAGCACTTATACACATACACACACCGACCCTCTCTCTCTGCTATAAGCACTTATACACATACACACACTGACTGGCTCTCTCTGCTATAAGCACTTATGCACATACACACACTGACCCGCTCTCTCTGCTATAAGCACTTATACACATACACACACCGACCCTCTCTCTCTGCTATAAGCACTTATACACATACACACACTGACCCGCTCTCTCTGCTATAAGCACTTATACACATACACACACCGACCCTCTCTCTCTGCTATAAGCACTTATACACATACACACACTGACTGGCTCTCTCTGCTATAAGCACTTATGCACATACACACACTGACCCGCTCTCTCTGCTATAAGCACTTATACACATACACACACCGACCCTCTCTCTCTGCTATAAGCACTTATACACATACACACACTGACTGGCTCTCTCTGCTATAAGCACTTATGCACATACACACACTGACCCGCTCTCTCTGCTATAAGCACTTATACACATACACACACCGACCCTCTCTCTCTGCTATAAGCACTTATACACATACACACACTGACTGGCTCTCTCTGCTATAAGCACTTATGCACATACACACTGTGCTATAAGCAGTCACAGTCGGACTGGTCCACTGCGTGTGGGCAGAGTGGTAATTGCAGCCACAAGAAATTGCTCTCCAGGGCTTTTCCACGCTTGGTTGGGCCTGCAGCAGCTGTATAAAAATGAGAAGAAATAAGCAGTGAAAGCTGATTGCGAAGGCGTAGGGGAATGCATGTGCCTGACACACACACAAACACACACACACACACACACACAGAGATGCAAACCACACACAAACACATCACACACACACACAAACCGAGGCGTGAATACCACTGTACGAAGAATTCACCAGCAGAAACTTCAAAAATAATGAAGGCATTTTGCTCTATACCAGCCCTTTATTAAGCACATTAACTCATAAGTGCTTTATTAAGCAATAATGTGTAGAGGTGTCATGTAAGCAGTAATGACATGTTCATAAAGGTGTTATATAAGCAGTAATGACATGTTCGTAAAATGTGTTATGTAAGCAGTAATGACATGCTTGTCAAGATATATTATATATGCAGTAATGACATGTTCGTAAACGTTACATAAGTAGTAATCACACAATCTTAAAGGTGTTATGTAAGCAGTAATGACATGTTTGTTTAGGTGTCATGTAAGCAGTAATGACATATTCGTAAAGATGTTATTTAAGCAGTAATGACATGTTCGTAAAGATGTTATTTAAGCAGCAATGACATGTTTGTAAAGGTGTTATGTAAGCAGTAATGACATGTTCGTAAAGGTGTTATGTATGCCTGATGAAACCTGACCCTCATTTTTCAACCAGTGGTGCTAGAATGCAGTAAAAGGAACGACTGCAAAGCCATCAAGTGCCTTCTCTGGAGACTGGCCTCAATATAGCCGCAGTACAAGGCCAGAAGGACAATAAAATACATAAACAGAATTTTTATATTTTGAATTTCTAATACAGTCTATAGCAAGGGGCCCAGGGTTATCTGAAAAGGGTCGCGTGGGATGCAGACTTTTATTCTAGTGCTGCAGTACTTTAAACATTACATTATATGTGATGGATAACTCATTATCTAACAGCCATCTCACAAAATAAAAAAATAAAAATTTATAGTTTTTTCCCGTCGTTAAATGTTTTTTCTCTGGAAACATTGCTGCCAGTCTTTTCACTGTTTTTGAATGGATTATAATTATTTATTTTTTTTACAGTGTAGCTAATTCAGTGGTTTTAGAGCTGTGCATTAAGGGAGTACACACCTATGGTTCCTCATCCTGTATGTCGTACCGGTGTTGCTCTCTCCCTGTGGCCCGATAGCCAGACTGTGCTGTGCTCTTTATCCTCTATGCCGTACCTGTGTTACTCTCTCCTTGTGGCCTGATAGCCAGACTGTGCTGTGCTCTTTATCCTCTATGCCGTGCCTGTGTTACTCTCTCCTTGTGGCCTGATAGCCAGACTGTGCTGTGCTCTTTATCCTCTATGCCGTACCTGTGTTACTCTCTCCTTGTGGCCTGATAGCCAGACTGTGCTGTGCTGTGTTTTCCATCACGCTTCCTACCCTGGAAGGGTTGGCATCCATGAGTGCTCTCATAAATCCGCTCCAAAGCAGCGTTCCGTTCTGTTAGGGAAAGGGGAAGGGATGATGTCGCCGCTCATGGGGTGCTTTGGTTTCGGTGTCCTGCCGTGGTTGGTGAGAAAGAGGGATTTCTGTCAGGACAGCTCACGTATTGAATATATGAATGAATATGCAATTACTTTGGTTTGGCGCTTTTTTGGTTTCTATGTACTTCTAGCTATCAAACAGGGACCATGACACATCTCCCCTACTAAACAAGAGACATGCGAAAATCCCCGGTACATAGAAGCAGATCCAAACTAAAGGTGGAAGCTGGGGTGGTGGAGGGTGAGCAGCAAATCTTTTAGAGCAAGCAGCAGCGAAACAAACAAGAGCAGCACACGCAAAAGCAGCACGGGAAAGATCTGACTCTCGCTTTTAAAAGGGGCGCTCCATTATTGACGCGTGCATGTGATTGGTTGAGTATGAAAACATGCCTATGCTGAGGCCGACCATTGGTCAGAAAGAGTTTCCTGCCAGAATGCTCTGCGCACTTCATGCACAACGGATCATTTGTTTAACTCAATCGATCAGCGAAACTGGAACCTGCGAGTTTTAGTGATTTAGTGATGAGGTGTGGGTGGGGGAGGAGAGTGTACTTTAGGGGTTTAAAGAAAATGTCTGACTGCTAGCGAGCGAAGGTGTTGCAGGGGGGCTGGCTGGTATGGACTCTAGATTGCACCTGTGCTGTGGCAGGGCGGGGTATAATTGGCTGAAGGCTGGAGCGGGTAAGCTTGCGCATGTCTCCAGCCCCACCGCTCACCAGCGCCCACCTCTGGTTGATCAGGCACCTACAGCTCAGCCGATGGACTGGGGAGAGATGGACTGTCTGTGCCGTTTGGATATTTTCACGCTGGAGGTCACGTTGATGAGAAACGGCTGAGAAGAACGATCGGAAGTTTAAAGAAAAGCTAAACCCTGGGTCAAAAATGCTAAAACTAATGAGACGAGAAAGTGCAAATCAGCGTGTGCTGAAAGTACAACAGACATGGCTTTGGCTGCACCTGGCAGGAGATGAAGGTGAGTCTGCTGTTCTTTGTTAGCTTAGCACCCTTTGTTAATTTAGCATTCTTTGTTAATTTGGCACCCCCACCCCCACCCCTCTGCTTTAGGAGCTCTATTTATTCTCCCTTCGGCTCAATTTCGTTGAGCCGGTTCAGGGCCGTGGAGAGTGCCGCGGCAACCAAAGATTTTCCCTCCTTTTTCATCTCTGATCTGGCAAGTGTGGGGGAGGGGGGCAAGGGACCAATGGAGAGTGCGTTTAAAAGGAAAAATGGGCTCTTTCATGGAAATTGAATCCGGAAAGGGACAGGGCAGGCAGGTAGCGGCAGGAACTGGAAATATTGCGATAAAAATCCTGGATGATGGAAGCATTTAAGCTGGAAGTGGGGAGTAATGGGAGGAGGAAGAGAAGAAAAACGCCAGAAGAAAGAACAACGCTGTCCAAAAATAAAAGAGGGAGAAACAAGAGAATGAGAGATAAGGCGGCCGGCTAATCCTGGCTACTGGGCGTGTGTGTGTGTGTGTGTGTGAGTGTGTGTGTGTGTGTGTCTGCGTGTGTGTGTGAGTGTGTGCGCATGTGTGCATGTGCGCATGTCCATGCGTGTGTTTTTAGTGGACGTTTAGGGTGACATTCACAACTTGCATTCTTTTCACATAGTATACATTTATACTGCTGGATATTTTAGTGAAGCAATTCAGGTTAAGTACTTTGCTCAAGGGGACAACAGCAGTGCGCCAGCTATAAATGGAACTTACAGCCTTGGAGTTACAAACCGAGTTAGGAAGCATTAAGATATACCACTACACTGGGTGTGTGTGTGTGTTTGTGTGTGTGGTGTGTGTAGGTGTGTTTGCGTGTGTAGTATGTGTGTGTGTGTGTTTGTATGTGGTATGTGTGTGTGTGTGTGTGTGTGTGTGTGTATTAATATCCGTGTGTTGCTCATATTCCACAAAGAGAGGGACAGTGGAGGATCGTGTCCAGGCCCGTGTCTGTGGGCGGTAATGGCATTACAGAATGTGGAATTCCTTTCTCCGGAAGGTGTAATGTTATAAGAGTGTTATCCAGGTATGCCCAGGGGGCCCCGGGGCCAGTGATCTGACTGATGTCTCCGAGCCTATCGCGAATCTGTTGAACAGAACCTTCAACGCCAGGGGCCAGAGTTCAAGGGGGGGCGGGGGTTTGACGGGTACAGAGAGGGTCTAAGTAAGCTAGACAGGCCAGACGGGTCGAGGTCATCATCATTTCCGGAGCACAGTCTTGATTTAAGGCCCCGGGCTCCCTGTGAAATGACAGTGGTCAGGCAGACTAAAAGATGGACCGCTCAGTCACAACGAAGCACGGCTAATTACCCACAATGTGTGTCCTGTGACGACAAACACAACGGGGCGAATGACAGCAGCGTACCGCCACCTCGGGCGGTTACGGTCTGCTGGAGAAACATCACACGCTACAGCAGAGGGGAGGGGCTCCAGCTTCTGGGATAATGATTGGAGAGCATAGACGCCAATCACACGGGTGCTCAGGGGCCTGGCCGAAAGTACAGGAGACATGGCTTTGCCGTGCACCAAATCACATTGCCGGGTGGATCATATTCCAGAGGTATCAAGTTATCAGTTTGATGCGGGTCACTGGTGGTTTCACCTGGTTCGATGCACACATCGAACCAGGTGTGTAAAAACCTGGTTTTACCTGGTAAAAAAAAAAAAGCCAAAATAAATTTGAACCTTTTTTAATAAAATTGTCCACCCATGTATATATACAATTCCCACCCCAATCTGGAAGGTCCAACTGTCTGCACCCACAGCCGCATTCCTTGCACGGACCACCCTGCCAACATGGGAGAGCTGGGACATCTGCGGTTCACCTCCGAAACACGTGGTGTCCAACAGCTGCTTCTTTTTACGACGCAGCTAAGCTCACACAGAGTGGCGTTTGAGGAAGACCGTTCATGTGTGGCTTTGACATGCGGTCTCACGAGCACCCTTGACGGCCAGCGGGTGTCGCTCAAGAGCGATGAAACTGGGATCCCTGTCCGACTGAACCCTCCCATACCCTGTGGAGCCGCCAGCAGCCACAGCCGGCACTGGCACGGTCTGGATTCGACCTGAGGCCGTGAGGCTCAGCCGTGCACCATGGCGCGTTGCCTTAACCGAATGAGCCACCCAGCAGCCCTGAAAAAGAGAGATTTTAAAAAAGGAAGAAAACAAATAGGGAAAGAAAAAAAATAAAACTCAAATAAAGAAGTGACGGAACAAAAAAATTAAATAAAAACACAGATCCTCTAAAAAAGAATGCTTTTATGCCAAACACTAATGCTTTTATGCCAAAACTACTGAATGTGGGTCGTGGGTTGTGGCCGGGGATGTTTTTCTCACTTGTTATTGCTGGATTTGAAATTGAATCCCGCCAGAAAGGGCTTTTAAACGGCGCCGTTTGTGTTCGCTTGCTTGGGATTAGGATCCAATTAACATACAGAGTGGCCGCTCCGCTTGTAAACTGGCCCGGAAGTGTCCTCGCTAAAATACGCATCTCTACGGCTTGTCTGTGCAAATCTCTGGCCCCTCCTTCCACGGCCTCTGGCGAGAGATATGATTTCTGAAAGGGGCTGTCCTGTCCAGAGTATCTTTGCCTTCTTCTCATCAGTTTTTGTGTGTTATTTTTTCTAGTTAATGAGGCAGCCTGCTCTCTGAGTCCTCTCCCCCAGCTGAGCCGCGCGCTTCTTGTGTTATTGCCGTAGGAGGGCTGCAGGGGCCTCAGCTACCAGAGGACGCACTCTCACACAATGGGGCAAACATACCGACTGAAATCCTGCCACCCAGTGCTGTCCAAACCGTGGTGCACATTTCATCACAGATCACAGCTTTTGCGGGACTTTTATACCTTGTTGGCCTTCTTAGGGTGCAAATAATGATGGTGATGAACGAGCCCCCACCTACCTTTTTTAATAGAAGCCACCTGAGGCACGGCAGCCATTTTGTGCCGGAATGCTGGCCGCGTCAGTTGCACAAATGCTCCGACACTTGTCGCGGCACGCATTCCTGTCTGCTGCACAGAATGCTGATGGAACAACCATGGCGACAAGCGTGTAATTCCCTCCGCTAATTTGCTAATGAACATAACGCTCTGTCACGCTTGCTCCCCGCCCCCCCCCCCCACCAATCCTGACCGAGGACGAACTGGGCCTAATGCAATTAGGCTCCTGAAAGTTCCGGTCTGAATTAGCGAGGAATGTAATGGGCCTGGAATTGAATTAGCGGGAAACACGGTGGGGGGGTGCGCGAGCGGGAGCCGGACGCGTTTTAATTACGCTCATTGTCGGGCCTCTCTTTGAGCGCGGAGGCTTAGCGCGAGAGGAGAGGGGATAAAGCCCGTTTAGATCCGTTTACACTGATGGAAAAACACGCCATGCCCACAAAGCCGCTAATCCAACACCCCCCACCCCCCTGCTCTCCCACTTGATGCTCGGCTTGCTCTTACAAAGGCTTCTCTGGAGACCACCGCTGGTTGGTGGGTTGCTTCAGGTCCACCTGTTCAGTTGTACATTAAGGGCCTGATTTACTAAGACCTTTAGCATGTGCAAAACCTTTTAGTACATGCAACCCCAATAACATGACGAATGATTGATCATCATGGTATTTGTTTTGCACCAATCATTGGTTGTGTTATTAGTTTTGCGTGTGTAAAAAGATTTTGTACATGCTAAAGGTCTTCCCCCCTGGTCCTGGTCGAGCTTTGGGTCTGCTCTGTCGCTCAGAGACGAACAGCGCGAGGTCAGGGCAGGGTCAGCAGCAGACGAGCAGACCGCTGACTAACAAAAGCGTTAAACTGAGGCCTTCATCACATTTATAGGTCAGGACTTCATCAACCTCCATCAACCTTCATCAAATAAAGGCTGCAATAATGCTAATGTAAATCTGCCACACACAATAAATAACCTTTGATTGGCGTTTTCAAAATGACCAGCTGTCCTTTCTGCTGCCCCGCCCCTCAGAGAACCCGCCCACCATACCTTTTCCGATAACCCAGAACCTTTTAAAACTGTAGCGATGACTACCGTCAGCTTTGGGCTCTCCAGTGGATGTCAATCACCTTGACTCTGCCTAAACTCCTCCATCTGGTTGGCACCGGTTCTGTAAAGATCCAGTTCTAGCCTAAGAGCGGTCACAATGGCACTAAATAGTCGGGCGTACCAACTGAAATAATTTGCAAAAAAATAATTATATCACTTATTTTTGTTTTGTGAGGTACTTCTGTGGGCATACGTGCATTTCAATATGACCGGAGAGGAGTGGAAGAGGGGAGGACCAGTCGCTCGTGAGCCGCGTTTCCGGTGCTCACGACCATTGATGTTATTTTCCAGCTCTCCGTTTCATCCATTCAGGCTCCGGTTTCCGTGGCAGCCTCGCTGTGGCCCCATTCAGTGTGATTTCCCTCTCACAATGAATGAAAAACCTTCCCTGGGTCACATTTGTACCATAACCAACTGCCATTACTTGGGCTCCAGCAAGAAAATAATACAGCCCTCAAACACACCAATAATGCCTCATTTCCATTTATTTAAAACAGACAGCATGTCCACAAAATAAGCGTTACATTTAATAAATGCCTGCACTGAGGACTATGATTACCTGCCTATAGCAACAATCAAATGGTCTGGAATTCACCCGAGACAATAGTGATTTGATAACGTAGGAAGAGGCTATAGTTACATCTATAAAAAAGCTAGACAACATATTGTCCTGTGAAAACATCTTATGAAGTTATCTGAGAGATATTAAAGGTCGGAAAGATTTCTTATGACATAAAGTTGGGAAAATGGGTTTGGGTAATTCAGGCTTAAATTCAGTTAGTCTGGCAGTCGTGAGCCGCACAGGGTGTTATGCCTGCTGTTTCAGCAACATCAAGCCAGGTGCCTATTTTCTCAACTCTGGTAGGGAGGACCAAGGTTTAATGGAGTGGAGAGTTTGTACTGTAGACGCCATTAGATCCACACTTGACTGCATAATCGATTTTAAACATAATGAAACTGAACAAACACCTGCGCGGGGAGCCGTTGTCGGTCATTGTTAAGCACCCAACCGAGCGAACGGCTTCGCTAACCGTTCCGCTACCGGCGACAGTCAAAATTAGCGGATTATGGAAAAAGAAACTCGAGTCCAAGAAAGTCCCCATTGCAGAACGGTGAAATTTTCTGTTCGGTTCCAGTGGTGTGCGTTGCCATGGCGTTCAGTGATGGGTCCTGATTACCTCTGGCCCGTTTCACACAACAGCCTCTCCTCCTTATGCGTTTTTTCCTCTAATCAGAGGGGAAAGAAGAGAGGGTTACAGACAGGTGGCAGAATAGAGGGTTAAAAAGCAGAGAGGGTTACAGATAGAGATGGGGTCAGACAGGGGGAAAGCAGAGAGGGGTACAGATAGAGATGGGGTCAGACAGGAGGAAAGCAGAGAGGGGTACAGATAGAGATGGGGTCAGACAGGGGGAAAGCAGAGAGGGGTACAGATAGAGATGGGGTCAGACGGGGAGAAAGCAGAGAGGGGTACAGATAGAGATGGGGTCAGACAGGAGGAAAGCAGAGAGGGGTACAGATAGAGATGGGGTCAGACAGGAGGAAAGCAGAGAGGGTTACAGATAGAGATGGGGTCAGACGTGGAGAAAGCAGAGAGGGGTACAGATAGAGATGGGGTCAGACAGGGAGAAAGCAGAGAGGGGTACAGATAGAGATGGGGTCAGACAGGAGGAAAGCAGAGAGGGGTACAGATAGAGATGGGGTCAGACAGGGGGAAAGCAGAGAGGGGTACAGATAGAGATGGGGTCAGACAGGAGGAAAGCAGAGAGGGGTACAGATAGAGATGGGGTCAGACGGGGAGAAAGCAGAGAGGGGTACAGATAGAGATGGGGTCAGACAGGAGGAAAGCAGAGAGGGGTACAGATAGAGATGGGGTCAGACAGGAGGAAAGCAGAGAGGGGTACAGATAGAGATGGGGTCAGACAGGAGGAAAGCAGAGAGGGGTACAGATAGAGATGGGGTCAGACAGGAGGAAAGCAGAGAGGGGTACAGATAGAGATGGGGTCAGACAGGAGGAAAGCAGAGAGGGGTACAGATAGAGATGGGGTCAGACAGGAGGAAAGCAGAGAGGGGTACAGATAGAGATGGGGTCAGACAGGAGGAAAGCAGAGAGGGGTACAGATAGAGATGGGGTCAGACAGGGAGAAAGCAGAGAGGGGTACAGATAGAGATGGGGTCAGACGGGGAAAGCAGAGAGGGGTACAGATAGAGATGGGGTCAGACGGGGAAAGCAGAGAGGGGTACAGATAGAGATGGGGTCAGACAGGGGGAAAGCAGAGAGGGGTACAGATAGAGATGGGGTCAGACAGGGGGAAAGCAGAGAGGGGTACAGATAGAGATGGGGTCAGACAGGAGGAAAGCAGAGAGGGGTACAGATAGAGATGGGGTCAGACGGGGAAAGCAGAGAGGGGTACAGATAGAGATGGGGTCAGACAGGAGGAAAGCAGAGAGGGTTACAGATAGAGATGGGGTCAGACGGGGAAAGCAGAGAGGGGTACAGATAGAGATGGGGTCAGTTTCCTTCCTCCGAGGACTAAGAGCGATGTAGCAGACAGCATTGACCCATCGCATCTCAGCGTCTTGTAATTATCCTGTTCCTCCACCCAGCAGCCAACAGCTCTGAGCCGCTCCGTATCTGAGGATGTCAGTGGCGCGTCCGCCGATATTACCTCTCGCGCATGCGCCACGGTCTCCGGGCAACACCTGCGGCTGGCGAGACTCCAGTAAGCGCGTCTCTCCTGCCTGCGCAGATCTGCGCAGACCGCACCTCTCTGACTGCGGGACCACGTCTCCCCCATGCAAAAAAATCCATCCCCAACGCGGGGGTCGGGGCTCCCACGTCTGAACAAAACTGGCGTACATTAAAACTGAAGTATCAAACAAAAAAAAAACACAAAGTGAACTATCACTATAAGGGAGAGGCATAGAAAAATAGTTAAATCATACATCAAATTACAGTAGTTATACAATCACTAGTTAAAAGTCACATGACTTTGAGAGATGCAGGGTTAGTCCTGTGGATTTCCCTACAGTGTATGTTGTTTGGCTAATCCTCATTTACTGTTTTAATTGCGTATTTGTGTTCTGACACCCATGTCTTAGCCAGTGCTTTCTCCTCCCAAAATAGAAGCCACCAGAAGGACAGTCCAAAGGGTAAATCACAACTGACGTGTTCCAATGAATAAAACAGTTGATATTTCTGATCCTTTTGCCCCTTTAACATCATAAAAGCGTTAATTTGGTTGTATATTTGAAGAGTGACTCATCCCCCCCACACCTGAACGTACCTCTCGTAGCTGATCCTGTCATGCCATCTGTGTTTCCCCAGGGAGATAACGGTGCACTAGTCTGTCACAAATTGTAGGGAACCTTTTCGAAACTCAAAACCGGAAGATTTTTAAACAACTCTTTCGAAACTGGATTGTCGGTCGAAATTCGTATTGCTTCACTGCTGTTCTTGGGAACAAAGCTTTTTTTTCTAAACCCTGAGCTTTTCTTTTGTCTTTCAGTTGATCTATTCTGCTCGATTGTTTGACTTCGCTAACTATTTGTTTGACAGTCAGAGGCGTGTCTCCACAAGAGTGGAACCTCTTTCCCATATCCTGAGTTTGGGTATAAAAATCAGACTCAATTACAACTCCACCTCATTCTCTCAATTTGTTGTAACCGAAGGGGATATTATTTATCGACCGTGTGAAATGGAAACCATCTGTCCTGAGCAGTGTTCCTCACCTACACACAGCCATGTGTAGAAAATCATTGCTCGTCTTTTGAATACTTCAAATACAAGAAAGAAAGCTAGGTCCTACCGTGCTGAAAACCGAAGACGCGATCTGAGGTTATTACTGGTGCTATGAACGTTTTGACGAGGCTCATATAATTCACTATCTGTATGAGTTCACTGTAGCAAGTTGTCAAGCTATCTCCCCACCAATGAATACAGTCCTTAAAAGGGGTTGTTAAAAATAAATACAGCAACTTAACAGACGCTCTTATCCAGAGTGACGTACAGTAGTGGAGAACATCAGTGTTACTTTCAGGAATACCTAAATGCGGCATCATCAAGAAGGCACAGAGGCCCATTTATAACCAGTAAGTGCAATGTTAACCTAACAAGCATCTGTATCGCAACCAAAGAAAGTAGCATTAGACAGATAACCTTTACACAGCTAGACCTATAACATTATGCAAAAGGAAAACCAAAGAAAGAAAGAAAGGAAGTCAGGGCGAGCCGTGGTGCAACTGAAGAGATGAGTCTTCAGCCCGCGTCAGAAGACGGGCAGGGTTTCTGCTGTTCTGACCGCAGCGTTTATACAGTTCATGCAGAGAAAAGAAAAACATTATTTCTCGAGATCTATTCTGTCCATCATAACCAGTCCAAGGTAATGATTTAGACCAGCTAACCCGTTATCACGGTTAATGTTTGCATTCTACATTCATCGTGACCAAAGACACTCGGTCACACGGCCCACGTTTTCAATGATGTTTACGTGTGCTGTATCTTCAATGAAGGAGGGCAGAGATGAAACATGCTTTAATGAAGTAGCCGACATAATTAGAGGCTAGCTCCGAGAGACTCGCTGCCCAACATAATTGGTCTTCCTACCGAGGGGATCAAGATTCTAATCAATTTATATTCTTATAGATTTTTACAGATTTTTATAAACTTGTAATATACTTACGGCGCATGACTTATTAACTTTTAAAAACTCCCCAACTGAAAGTGAAATGTTTCGAAAATGAATTTACTAACAACAACAACGCTTGCTGCCCAAAATAAATGAATAATTTAAGGATATTGGATTACTGCTCTATAGCACACTATAAAGAAAGTGCTCTCATAATTTCAGCTTCAACAGTAAAAATCTATATGCTATTAAATCAGTTTTAGCACTTAATTTGAGCAAAATATAAATCTTTAACCTTCTTTAGAATCCGCAAATATTTATTAGGTGAGAAAACTGAATTATGTGAAGAATGCTGATCTGTCATTACCTGACCCGAATACGGTCCATGGCAACGAACTGTGCCTGTCTCTGTGTGTACAGAACCGGGCCTGACTCTGTGCTTACAGAACCGGGCCTGTCTCTGTGCTTACAGAACCGGGCCTGTCTCTGTGCTTACAGAACCGGGCCTGTCTCTGTGTTTACAGAATCTGGCCTGACTGCTGACAGAACCAGGTCTGTCTCTGGGTTTACAAAACCGGGCCTGTCTGTGTGTTTACAGAACCGGGCCTGTCTCTTTGTGTACAGAACCGGGCCTGTCTCTGTGTTCACAGAACCGGGCCTGTCTCTTTGTGTACAGAACTGGGCCTGACTCTGTATTAACAGAACTGGGCCTGACTCTTTTTACAGAACCGGTCCTGTCTCTGTGTTTACAGAACCAGGCATGTCTCTTGGTGTACAGAACCGGGCCTGTCTCTGTGTTTACAGAACCTGGCCTGACTCTGCTGACAGAACCGGGTCTGTCTCTGGGTTTACAAAACCGGGCCTGTCTGTGTGTTTACAGAACCGGGCCTGTCTCTTTGTGTACAGAACCGGGCCTGTCTCTTTGTGTACAGAACTGGGCCTGACTCTGTATTAACAGAACTGGGCCTGACTCTTTTTACAGAACCGGTCCTGTCTCTGTGTTTACAGAACCAGGGATGTCTCTTTGTGTACAGAACCAGGCCTGACTCTGTGTTTACAGAACAGGGCCTGACTCTTTTTACAGAACTGGGCCTGTCTCTGTGTATACAAATCCAGCCTGACTTTGTGTTTACAGATCCGGGCCCGTCTCTGCGTTTACAGGTAGACACGCACGCGGCCAGTCCCAGCTGTCACAGACGATTAACAGCCAAGCACAGCAGTGATGTGTCTCTATCCCAGCATGCAATTCTGGTTATTGGCAGGGTTCCAGATAAAGGCGAGCAGCGGCAACACCACCCTCCCACCTTAGAGACACTGATCTCTCACACAGACACACACACACACACACACACACACACACACACACACACACACACACACACACACACACACACACACACACACACACACACAGATGTAGAATCCTTACCAAGAACTTAAGTGCACAATAACTTATAATGAAGATGAACAAGCCATTCAGCCCGCACTGGCTAATCGTGTCCATAGAATACAGTGAGAATCTATGACTGAGTCAGGTTTCATCTCCAGAGATCCAATTTCCTCTTACTCCGCTACAAGTCCTCGTAATTTACTCCACGCATTAATAACTCTCTGACTGAAAAAATACTGCCGAGTCAGTGTAAAATTTACGCTGAACTCATCTCTCCCTGTGTCCTCTAGTTCTGTTGACAGAACCTTCTTAATACCTGTTGGGATTTAAATATTTCACTGAAGGATGCCCCACCCCTTTTAACCTTTAGTATTGAGACTGTAGAGATTACATTCCTTTATTCACTCTTTCTCTGTCACCTGCTCAAGAGCAGACTTATCTCATTTCCTTTGAGCTTTTTCTATTGCAGGGATCTCAAACTCCAGTCCTGTAGGACTGCAGTGTCTGCAGGTTTAACTCCAGTCCTCAATTGGACATTCCAAATTGGGGTGGGAATTGGATATAGACAGCCCTGTGTTGGGCGTCAAATAAAAAAAATAAAAAAACTCCAGTCCAGTAGGACCGCAGTGTCTGCACGTTTAACTCGTCCTGAAGGGGGCGCTGATTACTTTTACAACCAAACCAGCCTTCGTACATCAGCTAATTTACACGCTGATTGTAAACAAGGAAGATCGACTTCCTTCTGCTGTCGTGTGATTGGAGTAACAAAATTAATTAAACCTTGGCCAAAACAGAATCCTTTTTCAGCTGTTCAAAAAATTCCTAGAGACTCGCCGATTAGGTGCTCCAATAACATCAGATTACAGGAGGGCTAAGCTGCATGCACTGCTATCACTTCAGCCCCAGCTTCTGATAACACCCCACCCCCAGCAGCTTCAGGCTCACTTAAGGCTACAGGCTCTGCACTTCATGTCTGAAAGCAATAATTGAAGGCGTGCGATAAGCAGGCAGGATTGGGGGATTGTGATTGGTTATCCCTGCTGGGAGGGCAGAGGCTCAAACACCAGGGACAGTGTTCATCTGACTAGAAAAGCGCCTTAGCTGAGGAGGAGGAGGAGGAGGAGGAGGAGGATGAGACAGAACCCTCCGGTCCATTCGGCGTGGCGTAGCGCTTGTAATCGCGGGCCGCCGGCGCGTCTCAGGCAGAGGTTCTCTGAGAAGGCCCGTGAAAGTTACCCCCCGGGAAAGTTTAATGCCTTTTAACCGTGACCGTTGGGATGGACGGCGGTTTTGGGCGGGGCCAGATTCTCGGAGGGAGGGGCGTGCGAGCCGACGCTGACAGACGGGGGGGGGGGGGGCGGCTTCAGAAGAGGCGAGATGACTGGGCAAAGTGTTCGGCGTTAATTTAACTCCAACAGTTTTCAGAGTCCAAGAGGGATGCCCTGTACAGTCTACCACTCTAACAGTTGTTTTAACAGTGCACATTTACTGAGCCTCCCACTGAGGGAGAGAAACGAATGAGATTAAAATGGCGTTTAATGAGCGGCAGCCAATGACTCGTTTCAGTCGCATCTCTAGTGTTCCTCCATTAATGTACAAGTGTCAACACCAGGGCAGGAGTTCATTCCATTTCAACATTGTTCATTCAGTGGCAAATTAACTCAAATTCAATTCATTTGTTTAAAAATCCCCGCAGAACACGATGGCCATTTTTAAAATCCATTAACTGAAATTCAGATCGCGACGCAGCACATTGTCCAAACGAAGCTTTAGATTCTCGTGCCGTGCCAGCGTGCAATTAACAGGGATGTTGAGGTTTGAAGAAGTGCCGGGTGCATCTCTCTCTCTAGGACGAGAATGTCTCCGCCTAAACACGTGCTCTTCTGACGTGAACGTTATGTACGCCTTGGATTTGTGAGATTCGCGAGCATCCGCCATGACAGGGCAAGTCATGCGTAGCCAGGGCTGGAAAAAACAGACACTCCAAACCATGGTCAAAGAGGCCCGTACAGGGGCACTGTTTATTGCGATAATGAGTACAATGCAGTCTTGCAGTAATAATGTTCAGGAACATGCGATCAGGGGAGCCAGGGTAAGTACACAGCCTCGCTGTCTTCCCGGAGTCA